>JAQQSU010008593.1:0-12908 GCA_028627135.1 Pseudochirops cupreus | reverse complement strand
AAAAAGAAAAAAAAAGAGGCTAGGAGAGGGGAATCCCTGGGCTATTTGAAGAGGAATGAAAAGGTTTAGAAGAGCCTTGGGGTGAATGGGAGAGGGGCATAATTAGACTTTTAAATGACCCATCCTTCTAATAATCCTGGAGGGGAGTTTTGTAGAGCATAAATCATATAAAGATTGGACTTTTGAATCACTGATCTGTCTTCCATCTGCTGCTACAGTAGTATACTAGAACTTGTTCTAAATTGTGCCTTGCTAACCCATGTATTAAGTTTTGGGACCAGGAATGTGTGTGCATGCTGTGACTTGACTATCCTGTCCTCGGACGTATTCTTCCTGTCTCCTCTGGTGGCCACAGAGGTGTTAACATAGTGCAAGGCAGGTTTTCTGTAGAGGAGACGTTTCTGAATGAAGCTCTGTGTTTTTTATTTGCTCAGGACTCAGTATGAAAACAAATTCTTTTCTAAGTTTGGACTTTGATGCTTTGCTTCTCTGTTGCCCTTCTAGGAAAGGGCTGTGTTTTTACTGGGGCCAGGTCCCTGCTTCTACCACCTCCAGGCTCGCCCCGCAACATAGACACACAAGCTAAGTCTCAGTTTGCTGGCTGGACAGTGTTGAGTGAACAAGAGACTGAAGTATTCACTCTCGTTCCTTGCCTGCTGTTGATAACGTATTTCTAATATGTCATTGGACTGTTTGTTATCTGACCTTATTTTTAATGATTCTTTTGCTTTGTGTCTTACAGAAGCCCGTTCCCTGCGCGTATGTTTATAGCTGGTAAGGGGCTTCTGAAATACGATGAAATGAAATTTTTTGCTTGTGTGGTTTGTGTTAAGGATGCTCCTGCAGAGAGAGACCAAGACAGATATTGGGGTGTCCTGAGAGTATAGGGAAGAAGGAGGGAATGACTGTGAGCACAGAGAGAGGAAGAGAGATGGACTCCTCATTTAAATAGATGGCATCAAGGTTGTCAGTAAACAGTGAGGAAAGGTTACCTGCGGAGGAAGCTGGGATGAGGTGGGAGGTGTATGAGGAGAAGGACTGGAACAGCCCTGGGGGGAGGAGAACAGAGGGCTCTTCCTGCTTCTCCTCCACTGAACTCAGAAGGTAGCCTTTCCAAACCTTGGGGTCCTTATCTGTACAATAAAGGATTGGCCTAGATGACCTCGGAGGGCTCTGTCAGCTCTGACATCTTGGATTTTTGAGGTAGAACCAACAGAAATATCCTTGAAGAAAAGCTTGCTGAGTACTTGATTCTCTCTCTTTTAGGGCCTGGCTGTGTTATCTCAGGGAAATATCTTAGAATAGATAGAAATATGGTCAAGGACATTAGCCAGAGAGAAAACAGCTGCTTATTGGACCTTAGCGAAAAGTTCTTCATTAGTGTGTTCACTTTGATTTATGTCAGAATTTTAGGTAACATACTAACTTTTCAGCCTGGCATTTAAAACCCTTCCCAATATACAACCTTTCCAATTTTTTTTCTCACACTACTCTCTTACATATTCTGCTCTACATTTTAGCAAAACTGGATCCCTGAACTAGAGGTTCAGTCTCCTGCCTCCTTGCATTCCTTTACACAAGCCAGCCCCCCAATGTGGAGTGCATTCACACCTCATCTTTGCCTCTTAGAAGCTTTTTCTTCCATCTAATTCAGGCTTCTTCTGGGAAAGCTTCCCTGATTCTCTTTCCTGCCTCTCACAACTCTGTTATTAGGACTCTCGCTAATTATTTTTGTATCTTGTATTTTGTATTTTTTAATTTGTGTGCATGCTTCTCCCCTGCCTCCTTCCCCTCAAAAAACAATCCATTCTGAAGTAGAACAGAAACCCTGTGAAAGCAGGGACCCTCCAAGTATTTACCTGAACACCCCCAGAGCCGCTGTGGCAGAGGGGATAAAGTGCCACCACGGTAAAGCCTTCTTTTGGCAGAGGTTTGAGGTGGGCGGGAGAGACGAGGCGGCCTTCAGAGGAGAAAGAGGGCGTCTGAGTAGGAGGGTCTGGGGGGTTATTTGTATTTAACCATTACTGTGACTGTTTGGCTCACATTCCTTTTGGTTTGCCACTCTCCAGGGATAATTGTGGGGCCCTTGCCTTCTCCTGCTGCCAAATAAAATAGATGCTGGTGTTTCATGTGTGGCTGAGTGCCGAATGATTTCTCTGTTAGCAGTGGGAGTATAACTGTGTGGGCAGCTCTCATAGTGTTGCCTTAAGATTTTTAGGATCCCCTGGGGTATAGAGGAAAATGATGTTCTATTTTCTAATTCAAATCCAAACTGGTGGCTGAAATGAAAAGGGGAAGGCCAGGAGGGGAAGTAAACTGCCATTGAGTGACAAGAATATAAAAGTGAGGTAGAAATGTATCTAGATAGGTGTGTTGTCTGTAAAACCCAGGACTCTCCTCTTAGATGAATGTGGAATAGATCCTCAATAGCTGGTGAGCAATCAAAGAACCTGAGGGTTAATCATGCCTAGCTTGGGGCTGGACTTCTAAGCACATAATAACTTGGGCCCTCAGACAGAGAGGAAGCTGGGAAAGTTGCTTAGTACTGCCACTTTGGAATGGTTCTCGGGTTTGTCATTTTCAAAACTAATGAGTCTAACAGTCTAAACATATGATATTTTAGATAAATTTGGGCTTTTCTTAATGTGTAGTAAATTAAGAAGAACTAGCAAGACTGTAATGTTCACTGGGCTGTTCTGATCTAACACTCTAGGACTTGATTTGAGGAGCCATCCAGCTTATCAGAATTCCCGGGAATTAGGGTGGTGGTTTAGATGGTAGTTCTTGGGCCTGGAGATTTAGATCTCCTAGAATAGGTGGACAGCCTAGTTAAAAATTTGATAGGTTATTCATCTTATGGCATTGCATTCCAGTAGGACTTTCATTGGAAGTAATGTGGGTGTATATGTCTCTTATTTGTAAAAATCTGAGCCATACTGAATACCACCATTCCCCTTGGACTTTAAATGATGGATGAATCAGCAGAAAACTCCCTGAAGCCACTTGGATTTGATTGATGATGAGGCCCACTTCCTCTGGGAGGAATTTAGCAGGGTTGAGCCAGGGTTATATACAAAGCAATGTTTCTGGGCTGGGGTAGGGATTGAGACCATTTCTTTCTATGCTTCTTTCTTTCTGTCTTATTCAAAGTAACTTGAGGGAAATCTGTTGCCTATTTTTCATTCCCTTCTTCCAGGTGAAAGATATGGGGATGTTTGCACCACATATGTCAGGGGTGTTATTGGAGCACAGTAGACCCTGTTTGAATCAGAGACGCATAGAATTGCAAAGTCCTAAAGGAAGGCCAAAGAGTAAACCCAGTCACCCTCAGTCTTGGAATTTATGGTCTCTGAGGTAGGAAGGAGATAAGGCTCCTCCTAGGTATGACCCTGAAGGATTGGAGTTACCCATGTCCTTGTGAAGAATAGGGAAGATAGAAGAACAACCAAAGATGGGGCCCAGGGCTATGGAGGAGAAACCTGGACCAAAGGGGGAGGATTCAGAATGTCTTCTCCAAAAAAGTGTCCTAAGATAGGACAGAACTTGCCTCAGTGATTGAAAACTCCCAAAGGAGAGAGGGAAAGGCAGCAGGCACATCTTTGGCAAATGAAGAGTTCAGAGACGAGATAAGAGTAGATTCATCTGTCCAGAAGGCACTTTTATCAGTTGGATGGAGCTGTTTGTTGGGCTCATGAGCTGTGACACAGAGCTTTGTCCAAGAGTCTACAGCAAATTAGTGGCAGAACTGGAAATCCAAATGAGACTTCTAGAAGGAGTTCGGAAGAGAAAGACCAGAGCATCAGGCTCTAGATGGAGAGCTGGGAGGGATTTGAGATGTAATTTTGACACCAACCCCCTCATTTTAAAGGAGCGCAGATGAGCCTAGGGAGGTTTGTCAAGGACTTTTCCTTTATCACACCAGCAATAAGGAGCAGAAAGTGGTTAGCTGGGATTCAAACCCATATTCTTACTGTTGTACTAAATGCTATGGGGTCTGACGCTGTGAAATGACAGAATTAGTTTAGATTGAAGCCATTGGCTCATTTGACAGATATTACTTACTACGTATAAGATGCTGTGCTAGAAATTCTGGAGGTACAGACACAAAAAGGATGTGATGCCTGCATGGTGTCTGTAGGAGGAATTAGAAATGGTTCTAATGCAATAAAATTTGATCAGTGCATACATTTGGAGCAAGTTGTTGGAAAAGTTCTGAGGAATTGTGAGTGAGGTGTCATGGTTGGAAGCAGTTCATTTAAGCTGGGTTGGACCTGAGTGGGGATTGTGAAGAAGGGGCAGAGGACATTACAGATGTAGGTAGTGTTATGAACCAAGGGATCAAGCAAGGGAAAGTGTAGAATGTGTTCAGGAGATAGGGAAGGATCAAAGGGTACCCTAGAAGGCCAGGAAGGGAGGTTCCAAGCAGCTTACAGAGGCCCTTGAATGGAGTTTTTTTGGTAGTAAGTGGAGAACAATTGAAGGTTTTCGAAGTGAAGAATGATGTGGTCAGAGATCTACATCAGAAATCAGGCTACTAATGAACGTTTATGTGGTGCTGCTTCTCCATTGCAGCAGTACCATGGAGTTGGTTCTGCTTGTTACTATCACCCATTTTACAGACCAAGAAACTGAAGAGCTGAGAGATTGTGACTTGTCCATGGTCACCCAGCCACAGTGCAGACCAGACAGGGCTTTGCCCTCTAGGATTTAGGTCATCTGGCAGTTAAAAGGATGATTTGGAGAGAAGAGGAAATGGGAGGCAGGGAAGAGGAAGTTATTGTGGTTATAACAACTCCTGCTTAGTTAGTACTTTGTATTAGATACTTTCTTCACAACAATAATGTGAGGAGGGTAATGCAAGTATCATTTCCATTTTACAGATGTGGAAACTGAGGCTCAGAGGAAGTCAAGTGACTTAAGCATCATAGAGTTTGTAAGGGTCTCTCAGGATTCCAGATCTTGGGCTTTTGCCACTGTCTGGGCAAGAAAGAAGAGGGGCCTCATTAGGTTGGGGGCACTGGAATGATGTCATGGGTAGACCATAAATACCCTTGATTGGGTTTGGGCAAGAGACAGAGCAGGAGAGCATAAGCCTGGGTGAGTTGTTGGATGGGATGGTGCTGTTATTAACAGAAATAAAAGAATCAGAGAGTAGGAAGGGAGTCAGGAGAAAAATAAAGCATTCAGAGTTTGGCAACATGTGATCAATAAGCATTTCTTGGTCACTGTGCTAGGTGCTAAGGATATTAAGAAAGTTAAAAGACAGTCCTTACTCTTGGAGAGCTCATAAGTCTAATGGGGGGGTCACCATGAAAACAGCCATGCACAAATAAATATCTGCAGGATAAATTGGAGCTGCCAGAGGGAAGATACTGGCATTAAGAGTGATTGGGCAAGGTTTTTTATGGATGAGAAGTTTGAGCTGAGACTTGAAGGAGGTCAGGAGGGGGAGATGAGGAAGGGGTTGATTATAAACACTTGAGCTGAACCTGAAAGAAAGAAAAGAATTCTGAATGTCAGAAATGAGGAGAAAAAGTAATAGGGAAAGGTTTGGGATTAGATCTTGGGTACAAGGAGGTTTGGGGAAATATTTCCCTTCTTTTTATTCTTGAGGGATAACATTAAGAGTGAAATGAAGATCTACCCAGACACAAGCCAGCATTCTGGGTTCTTTCCCCCAACATGTGACTCTTGGGGGTATGACTCCTATGAAATCTCTCAGAGGCCTTTTTGGTGTTTTCCTCCTCATATTAATAATTACTGCATTGGAGGAGTAGGAGGAGGAGGTTCCCACAAACCCAGAAGCAGATCTGTATGAATGCTAAACTTGAATACATTTATGAAGAACTCTGTCTTTAAGAAAGAAGCAGTAATTCCTTGGCCTGGTATGTAGTTTTGATTGGCCTGTGTGCTGCTGTTTGCCACAAAGGATCCTGGCTGCTCCAGTTTTGTTCAGAGGCGAGTTGGGAGTCAACCCAAATGCCAACTTCCTCATCCCTAATTTGCGATGTATTAGTGTTTAGGGAGGGCCAGATAGATCCCTTTTGTGCCTTGTATATCTCTTCTACAGATGAACTTTCTGTCCTTCAAGAGCAAGTGTGACACTGCTATTTCTGGGACTCTCAAATCATTGCTTTCTCTCTCTTTTCCAACCCCCCCCATCTCTCTCTGTCTCTCTCCTCTCTGTTTCTCTTTCTCCTCTCCTCCCCTCCCTTCCCCTCCCTTGCCCTCCTGCTTCCCTCCTCTGTGAGGGTGTTTCCTGCCTTGCCAGGTTAAGGAGCTTTGAGAGGATCATAGGATTTCAGAGTTTGAAGGGACCTTTTACAAACATGATACAGCAGAGGTCCCAGGACATGAAGCAACTTGCCCAAGGTCAGACTGCTGTGAAGTAAGTGGCACAGTCCAGTTTGAGCCCAGGTCTTCTCACCTCAGATCGAGTACTCTTTCCATTTCCAGTGCAGAGGCTGGTCTGTTCTACCCTTAAATTAGTTAGCTTATGAGAGAGCAGGACTGATTTTGAGAAATCATCCATCAGGTTAGTGATTAAGAATTGTGCTGTTTTGGGGGGTGAAGCTCATCTTCTTGTTTGGCATACATATTCAGATGAGCAGTATCAAGACAAAAGAAGAAAGAACCAGCTTCTTCCACAGAGGCTGGGTAGGAATGAATTCCACTGGGATATGACAGTATATGGGATGAGTGTATGGGTCTCCAAAAGAATTAATTTTGGTCAAGAACAGATCGTGCCATACCTGTTGTTAGCCAGGGACAGCGTTGTGTGTGTTGGTGCTAATCCCCTAACTTTACACTTGCTTTTCCAGTTTCTAATTCCCAGAGCTCTATGGGATAAGCAGTTGGTTCTGACCTGTCCCCAGGCACAACTTTTGTGCCCTTGGTCACAACATTCTTTGTATCAGTTGTCATCCTGGTGGCAGTTTGTGGTGAACCCTGTCCCTTCTGTCTTAGGCCCTTACCTGCACATTTAATTTTGTTGGCTCAATAAATATCAGTGCCAGTCTTTCAACGTTGCGGTCACCATGTTTCTCAGATTGTTTATATGTGTTTTAACAGTATATGAAACAAAATAAAAACAAACCCCAAGTAGTCTGTAAGGGAAAGAAGGAAACTTTCCAAGAAGGAAACCTAGAATAGGCAAAGGTTTGGGCCAGTTGAAGCACTAGTGACATGGATGGGGGCACTTTTCTTCCAGTGCCATGGGTCTGGAAGGCCTATAACATGCTGGAGGTTTCTTCCCTTTTTATCTTTTAACGGCTTTTGTTTACAATTTTTGCTGTACTCTTGGTAGAGAGAGCTGGATATTGGGAAAAGAATGCTGACTTTGGGCCGCAGAACTTGGAGGCCTTTACATGGGCAAGTCACTCAGCCTTCTGTGCTCTTTAGGGTTATAAGTCATGGCACCTTCAGCACTGTTCATCCAGCCTTCACACTTTACAGGTAAGGAATTGGAGATGAAGAGGGGCCAAGTGACTGGTGCAAGGCCAGATAGGCAGGAAGGAATAGAGTTTAGGTGCAAGTGCCAGCCTTTGGTCTCCAAACTTCTTGTTCTTTCTGCTACCTCTCAAGTTTTCTTACATGTTTTATGAAGAAGTTGTTTTCTTTGATTTCTGAGGGCCTGTCAGTCATGTGATGCTACCCCATAGAAACAGGTAGTGGAAAGAGATGAGAAGGGTAAATATAAAAGGGTTCTTGGTATATCAGAAAGTGACCTGGAAGGAAGCTTCTCAGTTAGGCACAAAAAAAGGGTTATGTTTCATTGGCTTGCATGCAGGTGATGTATGATGTACACTTACAAGCTAGTGGAATGTATGTAATTATACTTGTTCTCTGAATGCTTTGATAACGGTTTCTATTGTTGTTGTTCAGTTGTTTCAGTAATGTCTGACTCTTCATGACCCCATTAGGGGTTTTCTTGGCAAGATACTGGAATGGAAGATTCCTTCTCCAGCTCATTTTATAGGTGGGGAAACTGAGGCAAACAGGATTAAGTGACTTGCTCAGGGTCACACAGTAAGTGTCCGAGGCTGAATTTGAACTCAGGAATTTATTAAGTCTTCCTGACTCCAGACCTGCTACACTACCCACTGCACCACCCAGTTGCCCTGTTCCAGTTCTCTAAATATTTTGTGTGTAATAGCCCCAGGAAAAGGACTCTTAGTAATGATGTAGTACCAAAAGGGGAGGGGAGGGAAGGCGTAAACATTTATGTTTTGGTGTGTCAGGCACTGTGCTAAGTGAATTTATAAATATTTTCTTGTTTGATCCTCAACAGCAACCCTTCAAGTTAGGTACTAATATTATCCCTGTTTTACAGTTTAGGAAACTGTAAAGTGACTTGCTTAGGGTCAAATAACTAGTAAGCATCTGAGACTGGATTTGAACTCAGGTCTTCCTGACTCCAAGCCCAGTGCTCTAGCCACTTTGCCATCACTTGATTTGGAGTTAAAGGCCCTGGTTTCTATGGACATTTCAGACTTGACTCACAAAGACTTTCTTAAATGGTTCATGCTCTCCCACCTCCCCCAGTTACTTTGCACTTAATTTCCAAATATGTATTTGGAATCTACTTACCTGGGTACATGCTCTAGATCAGTGGTTCTCAACCTGTGGGTTATGTTCAATTTGTAACAGTAAAAATACATCCTGCATATCACATATTAACATTATGATTCATAACAGTAGCAAAATTACAGTTATGAAGTAGCAATGAAAATAATTTTATGGTGGGGGGTCACCACAACATGAGGAACTATAATAAAGGGTCACAGCATTAGGAAGGTTGAGAACCACTGCTCTAGATCAAGGATGGAGTACCTGTGGCCTTGAGGCCACATGGGGCAGGCTAGGTTCTTGGGTGAGGCCTTTTGACTGAATCCAGGTTTTATAGAACAAATCCTTTTATTAAGGGAATTTGTTCTGTGAAGTTTGGATTCAGTCAAAGGGCCGCACTTGGGGACCTACCTAGGGGGCCACACATGGCCTAGATGCCACAGGTTCCTTACTCCTGCTCTAGTCTGCTTCTTCCCCCCAAGCTGGGTCTGTTTGGCTTTCTGGTCTTTATACCCTACACCCAGTTAGTGTCTCAAACACAGCATGTAGGTCATAAATGCTTGTGAACTTCTACACAAGCCTATGTGATCTAAAAGAAAGAAAACTGAACTGGGAATCAGGGAACCTAGATTCCAGTCAGATAGTCAAGAAGTATTTATTAAGCACCTACTTATGTGCCAGGCCCCATGCTAAGCCTCGAGATACTTAGAAATGCCAAAGACAGTCCCTGCCTCAAGGAGCTTACAATCTAAAGGTGGAGCCAAGAGGCAAACAAATATGTACAAAACAAGCTATAGACAGGATAAACCAGAAATAACTAAGAGTTGGAAGGTACTAGAATGAAGAGGGCTTCGGAGAGGCTTCCTATAGAAGGTGGGGTTTTAGTTGAGACTTCAGGGAAGCCGGAAAGTAGAGATGGGGAGAGAGAGCATTCCAGGCTTGGGGGAAGAGGCAGGGAAAAATCTTGAGCAGAGAGATATGGAGCATCTTGTTCTAGGAACAGCCAGACCAGAGTCACTGAATTGAAGAATCTGAGGCAGGTTTTGGGGGGGAGGCAGAAAGGAGCCAGTAGAGGCGACTGAATGCAAGGATGTGTGGAACACAGGTGGAGTAGGGGGAGAATTGAGGCAGGCTCTGTCCAGGTGTGAAGTGCTGAGGGTGCTAGCAGTGTTGGAGGAGAGAAGCTCTGCATTACCCTGTGGTGATGCCTTGTGCAAGTCACTGAACCTTTCTTTCCTTAGTCAGATGAAGAGGATAGAATGATTGTTCTGGAGACCAGAAGATCTGAGTTCAAATCCAGACTCAGACACTTAGTAGTAGTTTTGTGACTCTGGGCAAGTCACTCAACCCCTGTTTCCTGTGTGCCTAAAAACTTCTCTTGGATCACTGCCTTGTGGTGGCACAGGGGCTTATGTAACCCAGTGAAACCATGAGCCATGTTGTGCAGTTACCCAGGACGGACAGGTCAGAGTGGAGAGCTCTGACCAAAAAATCAGTCCATGGGGTCATGAAGAATTTGACATGAATGAAAAACAAATTTTGCACTCCCATTTTTCGTGAAAGCACAGGATCAAGGTCCTTTTTTTTTTAAAGGTAAAAACAGACCTTTTGGGCAAAAATAAAACTTGGCATTTTACCTTAGGTAAAAAAAAATTCTTTTTTAGAAATAGAATTTAATAATAGCTAGCATTTCTCTAGTACTTTAAGGTTTACAATGGGCTTTACATGTGTTATTTGATCCTCACCAAAACCCTGGGAGGTCAGTGCTATTATGACAGATGAGGAAATTGAGGCAGGCAGAGATCAAGTGACTTGTCTATCACCACACAACTGAGTGGCTTGAAGCAGAATTTGAGCTCTGGTATTCCTGATTTCCAAGTCAGACAAATCACTTTTATTTGTTGCTTACGGGAAGCCAAAGGGGAAAAATACTTGCTTTTAAAAAGGCTTATAAGAATCATTTGAATTAAAAAAAATAACACCAAACAACCCAGTAGGTGACTTTGATTACACAAAACTGGCACCTCTGTTTAAAGCAGGATTGTGTGAAAAGGGAATTTTCATTTAGAGCAGTGTAAGTTGTAATGCTATGTGTGCCTCTTGAATGCAGAGGACAGGGCCTGCTTTGCCAAAAGTTTCGAGATCTCCTGTCAATCTTTTGTTTACCCAGCAGTGGACAGAGGCCATTGTGGGAGGAAAGTATGGGGAAAACTGGGCATCTGAGATAGTGTTGTTAGGGGTAGGGGATAAAAGTCTGCCAGATTGGAAAGGCCCAGCAATCTTTGGTTTTGGAGAGAGGGAGGGAGTGCTTCTTTTGAGAAGGACTTGGTTCTAACTGATTCCAGATGGTGCCTTGTAACACAAAGATCGGCAGTGTATTTGGAATGGGGCTGACCAAGAGGCCCCCAAGCACTTCCTGTGTAGCTTTGAAGTTGTTCGGACCTAATCAGAACCAGCCCTCACTCCTGCTGCTAACCAGCCACCCTCCAAAGTTTTCTTTCCTTCCCTCTCCCCCTCCTACCTTTAAAAGGGCTCTTGTCCTCCTAGAATCCCTTTCTTTAATCCCAAAGCCCCTTCCTCTTCTTGCCCCTCCCCTCTAATCTCATTTGGGATCTAGAAACACTTTGTGGTGGGAAAAGAGAAGAAATTGAGGACATATGAGTGGTTTGGGAAAATGCCTTTTTGGAGTTGTGGAGAATGCTTAGTGTGTGAAGTAGAGTTGAAACTCCCTGCTTGTTTATTTTCAGGGTGTCTTCTCCAAATGAGACACAACATTGCACGATGATGGCTTAGTTACATAGAACACTGAGCATCGTCAGGCCTTTTGGGGCCTAATGCCACAGGGTAAGACTGACAGTAGATTTGAACCATATAGAAGTGGGAGGAGAGTATTGTGCACCCTGATACCTTGTGCTTTGGAGACCAGTTTTGTTGGCAGGCTTCTGGAATGGGCCTGCCCTTTCTGCTTGGGCCATATCTGCTGCTATAGGGCTTCTCTGCACAAGTTAAAAGTGGGGTTTGGTGGCCAGACTCGGGTGTAATGACAGTGCATAGTTTCTTTTTTGGGCCTCCTTTGAACTCTGCTCTATATTTTATTTGTAAATCCTGGTTTGACTGTTTTGGTTCAGATGCTTCTTAAGCTGAAAGTAGATTTGATAATGGACTCTTAGTTTTCCTGAACCCACCTAGTAATTGCACAGAGACTGTTGCCTTTGGCCCCTCTAGGACACCAGATCCATCTGGATATCATACTGACTGTTGTATAAGCACAATCTACAATATGTGTATTGAACATGTATAGACACAGTTTGTAAACCAAGGTTCTCAGCAAGATATTTGGCTTCCCTGACTCCCCCTAAATCTTGACCGCCTTGTCTGCTTCCTCTTGTTTGTAGTTTAGGGAGTTTGGGATTAAAGCAGGGGGCAATTGTCATTTTTCTTAAACACCATAGGTAGGTATTATCCCTGAAAATGAAATCATCCTCCCCTTTTTCTCTCTAGAGTTCTTTCTCTCCATTGCCTTTGGTAGGGAGGAAGTTCAGGTAGCCAAGGAGAGCAGTAGCAAACTAGCAGAGGTCTCCAGTTGCAAACCAAAACTGCTGATGGTGGTGTAACCTGAGATTCTTGACATTGTTTAATGTGTTTTTCTGAGTAGAGACTGGAAATTCATTCTTCAAGGGAGAGTAGGTACACTCCAGGGGACCTGTGTTCAAATCCTGCCTCTTACTAGTTTACCACTTGTGTGTCTAGGACTAGTCAACCTCCCTAGATCAGTTTTCTCATTTGTAAGATGAGGAGTTTGTATCACATAACCTTGAGGGCCCCTTCCAGCCCTAGATTTGCACCTGTGTGAGCCTAGTTTGGAAACTGAGGTTATCTCTGATGAATGCTTGCTAGTGATACTGGGGGTGTTATGTAGTCACAGGATAACCTCCCTTTTTTTTGATACTTAATTCTAAATGGACAGGCTGTGGGTAGGGCTGAGCCCTTCTCAAAAAGAATCTTTTCTAAATATTAGAAGAATTAAGTGTTATCTTTTGAAACAACTAATTTTTTCTGGCACTTGTTGTTTGATATCCTTTTTCCTGTTATCTCTTCTGCTTGGATAGAAATGTTCACCTGTTTCATGCCCCCAAAAGCAGGGTGGAGACTTTGGAAAGGCAGGGAAATAAATCCTTTATTTACTCTCGGTTAGAGAGTAGGACAGGCTGAGCCACTATTCCACTAATTCTTTAGATTTTTTTTTAATTTTTATTTCAGTTTACATCATTCATTTCCACAAGATTTTGAGTTACATATTTTCTCCCCCTCTTTCCCCCACCCACCGCCCCAAAACAGCC
>JAQQSU010008592.1:0-12908 GCA_028627135.1 Pseudochirops cupreus | reverse complement strand
CACATATATATATGTATGTACGTGTATGTATATATGTGTATATATGTGTGTGTGTATATATGTATATGTATATATATATATATATATACATATATGAATTTCTTATGAATACCTGCTTGGGGGTGTTTGCTCATATTGTTTTAATCATGCTGTTGGTACCTAAAGAACTCTTACTCTTTTACAGCTTTGAATCTAGTACCACAAACAACAGGAAAGGTGTTATATATTGCTCTCTGTTTCTTGCAATGCAAGGATTAGGAGAATCAATTTATGTCCTTGGCTCACTCCATTACTTGTTCCAAAGGTTAGTAAACATTATGAATGGGTATCACAACTGAATTTTCCATCGATAACTTAAGACACAAACCCATATGTTAAAATGAATAGTTGAAGTTTCCTTACAATGGCCACATAATCCTATTAGATCTTTAGAGATATATTATGGATAGGAAAAATAAATACAAAACCACACAGCACTATATTGTCTTCAAATGCCATTGTAGTTCATTCTTTTGAAAGGCCACTAAAGTCAGCCAGAACTCTTTTGGCTATAAAATGCTGGACTTTATATAATGCTTTAATTTTTTATATACTCTGAATTATTTCTTGCCTTTAATTCATTGTCATAGAAATACAGGTAGTACAATTTCAGGATGGCTCCAAAGAGATACATATAAACATATCATATAATCTGGTTTCATAAAAAAAGGTATCAAAATGACTGTCAAGACATGTGGAGCTCTGTTATAAATTAAGTGTTTCTAGACCAGTCACTTAACTTTCTGGATTGTCATTTTTCTCAGTTGAAAAATGACTTGGATTTGAGGATATTTGAAATTTTCTTCCCACAGTCTGTAATGTATAGATTTTGTGGTAAATTCAAGTCCTATGGTGGCATATGTTGTTGTTAAGAATATGATGTTGTTAAAAGCACAATGAATTATGCCATAAGCCAGAAACACTAAGTTCAAAACTACATGGGATAGATTTTTAATAAAGAGAGTTCTGTGGGTTTTTTTTTTCTTTTTTGGAGTGGGGAAGGCAGGGCAATTGGAGTTAAATGACTTGCCCAAGGTCACATGGCTAGTAATTGTTAAGTGTCTGAGGCTCCTGACTCCAGGGCCAGTGCTCTATTCACTGTGCCACCTAGCCACCCCCAGAGTTCTGTCTTCTTTTAGCAGATATGAAGTAATACCTGGGATGATGAGTTTTATGAGAGAGTGCTAGGTGCTTGCAGGGTGATGCAACAGTCAGTTTGAACATTGGATCACTTGTAAAGAAAAAGTTACTTGAACTATGCTATTTTTCGTCTTTGGATTTCCAAGGTCTAACAAAGTTCCTTGCATATAATTGCTTTTAAATTCAGTTATGATTTAATAAAACATCCTTCTGAAAATTGACCCATGACTAGTACTGTGTAATACTTACGATAATCCTGTGTTTTACCTACTGTGTCTAAGTGTTTTGCTTTGGAACTGTTAGTTTTTTTAACCTCTGTAGAAAAAAAGCATTGAGAAGACACATTTCTTTACTTCACACTCAGTGTTGAATAAAGTCTGTTATATTCTATGAAAGGGTCCCCCTGTTTTGTTGAAATTGGAATGATTTTCTTCTATTTCATAGAATCTTGTGTTGTTGGTGATATATTTTCTGGTTAATGAGTTCAAATTCTGGACATGAGTGTATTATTCAAGTGCAATGCTACAGTGTTCATCAGCACCAAACCAGTTAACCAAGGGAAAATATTGTAACAATTAGAATTGTAGGAACACGATGAGGAAAAAAAAAGGTAAATGATAACATTATACCTTGAAGACAGCTTGAAAATCAAATTATCAAAGATAGATCATCTATTATATTTACCTAGTTTTCAAGTTTCCAATATTCTTTTGTCAATTTGTCATTCAGTCATTTCAGTTGTGTCCGACTCTTGTGACTTCATTGTGGTTTTCTTAGCATAGATACTGGAGTGCTTTGTCATTTTCTTCTGCAACCCATTTCACAGATGAGGAAATTGAGACAACCAGTGTTAAGTGACTTGCCCAGGGTCATATAGCTAGCAAGTATCTGAAGTTGGATTTGGATTCAGGTCCTCCTCTGTACAGGCCTGGCACTCTATTCTCTGTACCACCCAGCTGTGCTTTTTACCATTTTAGAAATGATTAATGTTATAATAATAATATAAAACCCTAAAAATCATATTCTTCCATTGTATAATCTCTCTTAGGTGAGACAAAGCAAGGTGGGATAATAGAAAATGTAATCACATTTAAAATATCACTCATAGCCTTATCATTTCTGGAACATAATATCTGGATTAAATCTCAAAGTGTTATCTTGTGAATTATTTTCTCATTTACCAAAGCAATAGGAAAGTGTGAGATAATCTTTGTTCTTTTTCAGTAATTCCTTTAAACTTTTATTTTTTCTTTAGTTTTTTTTTTGTCATTGACTTACCATTTTTGAGTTCTCATATGAAACAATTATTCAATGGTTGTTCATGCCTAGTTACTAATGTATAATATATCAAGACTAATGGTAATGACAGACTTTTTTTCAATTTGGAAAAAGTGATTAAGTTTTTTTGCATGGCAGAATGACATACCTCATATTTAATTGTTATTCTTTTCTAATTTTATTTGACTATTGGTAGAATATTATTTCATATTTCATTGCCTTTACTGCCATAATGTCTTGTCTATTCTATACTGACTTGAACTAATGCTAAATATATCAGATGAAGAAGTTTCTCAACTTGCCTAAATTTTGATCTTATACTTTAATGAACAGGTCTAGACATTAGCATAATTTTACATTCATGATCTCATTTGTATCTATTTTGTGAAAAATAATTCTGTATTAGTGCTAGATAATCCTGTAAGTTGTAAATCTTGTAATTTTTCTGAAACAACAACTGAGAATCAGTTCCTGGTAGGAAATACAATTGATACATACTCTACAACAATGACTAAAATAAAGTGAAGAAATCTTTTTAGGTCAGTCAGTAGAAACAAGATGAAATTTAGTCCTTGTTTTAAACACTTAGCTCAAATTCAGTTTTATCCAGAATACTACCATATTCTGGTTTTATCCTATATTCTCTGAAAGCTGGGCCATAATATTTTGGTTTATGTGAATGTGTGAATATGTCTTTGTAGATATTTTGAAATATTTGTAATTAAAAGCGTACATCTATATTATGCCTTGTATGCCATCATAGATTCCATCATCATAATGTCACTAAATCATGAAATAGTGTGTTGAATATTGTTGCTTTGCTCTTATAATGGTCATGTCGTTTTGATTTATTTCCTGTTTCAATTGGATATGATTCTTTATTTTCTTTTTGCTATTTTTTAGAGGGAGGAAGGCAGGGAAATTGGGGTTAAGTGACTTACCCAAGGTCACATGGCTAGTAAGTATGTCAAGTGTCTGAGGCCAGATTTTAACTCTGGTCCTTCTGACTCCAGGGCTGGTGCCCTATTCACTGCACCACCTAGCTACCCCAGGATATGATTCTTTGAAAAGTAAATGTATATTTTGTTTGTGTATCATTGTGTAATTATAATTGTGTAATTATATATATAAATGTATATATATATATATACATTTAATTTTAAGGGTATTGCTTTATTAAGGTATGAACTACTCATTTATGTAATCCTTCACAATTTTTTGCATTTTTCTTCTCATCAAACACACAAAAAGATATTTAGCATTTACATAGCCCTCTTGCTTTAAAGAACTTATTGGCTATTGATGAGATTTTTTGTAATTCTGTACCATATTTTCTTGTTAATTCGTTTTCAAATAGATTATTTTCATTTACATACTTTGTGTAACTCAGCTAGTGCACAGGTAATTTTTATGTGTGAGGTTTATTTAGTAAGTCACATAGGGAGTATGAAATGTCATTCTTGCTATTGAAACAAATGTATTTTCTCCTTCAATGGTAATTTTAGATTAGATTTTAAACAAAGTAAATAGCATTATGGTTCACTATGAACAGCTGTATTTATTCAGCTGAAACAAAAATAATTTTTCATTTCAGTGCTTGCTATTAGGTGTTCCTTCAGAGCATTTATTTTGTACTATTTTTCTAAGGAATCATTGCTTAAAATAAATTAGATTCTCCCCTCTGAGCTCTACCTGAAATACTTCACAATGCGATATGTGCAAAAGACAAACATGCAAGATACATAGGCAAGTTCTTGCTGACCTATACAGTACTTTCATCATAATAGGTCATATTTTAGCTCCTGTATTTTTGACAAATAGCCTTGCTCTAAAAAGTTCTGTCCACGGTGCTGAAATCTCTCATGATATATGAGCATGTCTTGCTGATAAATTCTAATGTCAGCCAATGTATGATGGTGATTCATCAGGTTGTAAAATGTGTGTTCACGAAACACACTGAATTTGTAAGGTTAAAATTCAGAATGTTTTAAAATTAACACTCCTTTTTCTCTTCTCTAATGGAAGAGTTATCAATTATCTCCCAGATAGTCAGAAATAGCTAAGGTTTAATTAGAGACTGTGACTCTATCAATAATTCAGTTCAACTTAATTTAATAAATATTAAATATTAATTATGTGTAAGTCATTGTGCCATAAACTGGGAGGTAAGGAAGGCAAATGTCCACTAATGACAGATAAAATTATAGAAGTTCTCTTCTGTAAATGCTTATGGGCCAATGATATTTTGACAGTACGCAGTAGTTTGCTGTTCAACAATTGATTTTGAGTAGGCAGAGCAACATTTAACACAGAAGTCTTGTAGCTTTGCACAGCTAAACTCTTTGTCTACACTATTCATATTTTATTATGTCAAATAATTTTTTTCATCATTCAAGTCCATGTTAGGGATATGGAGAAGATGTACATATTTTTGGTACATTAAAAACAAAATCTAAAAGAAGTTAATCATTTCTTGAACCTAAACTATGAGTGTTCCATATGAAATGATCAAGAATTACCAAGATTTTAAAATTTTATTTAACAACTGTCAAAGTCTCCCCTCTCCCATTATACCTTTTCCATATTACTCTAATCACAAAAATACTTAGGAAGCATTAATAATTATTTTAATCTAAATTAGGTTTTTTGGTATTGCTTATTTTTTATGCAATTTTTTAAAACTTTGGACATAGGAATAGTTTTATTCAATTCACACTTCTTTCAGGAATTAATATATTTAAAAGTATTTTGGAATAAGAAATGTGTACTACCTATCAGCTATACTTTAAAATATAATCTTGCTTTTTAACATCACACAATAAGGAAGTATTTCTCCATGTTATATTTAAAAACATATCAAATAACAACTAATTGTGTATTCTCATGAGATTTAACCATACATACTATGTGTTTAGGATCACAATAACAAGGGGGATTTATCTTTGAGAAAAAAATACTTTTGAAAAATGCCTTGTTAAAATTTTGTAGAATTTTCTACAAAACAAAACCCCTGAAATTGAGATGCAACTAAAGATTAAATATTTTCTTTAACTCAGGTCTTCAATATACACCATCTGGGACCAGTAATTAAATCTAGTCTTTAATCTGCTATGAGGGGAAGTGAAAAAAAAATAATTCTGGGACAGCCCTTTAAATATGTAACTCCCTTGTTGATATTTTTGTCTATATGCAAAGCATGAAACACTGTGTTGCTATTTTTTAATATCATAGAAGCATAAAATGACTTACAAAATATATGTTTGTGCATGAGGTATAATTAGCCCATGAAAAATTTTTTCCCCTTAGAATTTAGAACTCAATTGTAACGGGATTTTTTTTTAATTCGCCGTTAAAATGATTATTTTTGTCAGATAGTATCTCTCAGAAATTGTTTTTATTTAGAAACAAAACAAGACAAAAGCAATTGATTTTAATCCAAAATGTATTTTTCCTCATAAAAAAGTTTCACATATTCACTGTGTCTACTCTACATAATTTGTCCATTTTGCTATACCACGTGCCAATTCAAGTTTTATCTGGTCACTGCAAAAACTCGTGGCTAATATGTGTAATGCAACACAGGAGGAGGTATTGCTCAGTTCAACTACTCTTACATACTTAAAAAAAATACAGAAAATGTTCTTGTTCACTTGAGCTGTATTCCAGACAGAGAAGTCAAATGAAAGGTCTAGAAAATGAAGTTGTTTTATTTGGTTGCCACAGTACCCTCTGAAGCCAGTTAATTAAAATATTTTTTTTAAAATGCTGGGCTCATACATGTTTCCATTGTCAGCAGCAGCACTGATGAGGAAGTCTAGACTTCTTTCTAAATATTTCCGTCGCTTTTATTTAGCACAACTTGTGCTTTTCTTCACAGAAAGTAAGTGTTTTTTAACCACCATTTTTAAGACATATTTGTTGGCACACCTATGACAGTTGCTTTTACTTCAAGTGCTGTGCTTTTCTCTTTTCTTGTATCCCAAAGGCTGATTAGAGGAGGATAAAGCTCACTGAATGCAAAGGTTGGCCTCTGTAGGTAATTCCGTACATAGCTGTGTCCAGCATCACAGTTCATCTCCTGAGAGATGCAGCTGAAAAGACATATCATACTGATTACCCCCAGAAGACCTCCTAGGCAGGCAATGAATGCTGTTATGTTATTCTTTTCATAACCTTTCAGGTCAAGATCCAATCCTTTTGTGGTGACATTAATACATTGTTTTTTATTTTGCTGGTAGATAGTAGGGATATCAATACAAATTTTATATTCGGTTGATGGATTCAGATGTGTGAGATTGTACACCTTGACATCAGATGGTATTCGAGCACTTTGGGCAGCATGAGAATTTTCAGTTTTAACAAAAGCAGTCCATTTAACACTGGATTTAAGAATTTTAGAATTTGCTTTCCAAGACACCAGAACTGAATTAGACTGAATATCTTTTATCTTAATATTCAAAGTTCCATTATTGTCCTGGGGGAAAGAACCATCAACTTTGATCATAATTGACTTTAAGTCAGCACCAACGAGGTTAGTTGCTATGCAAGTGTATAAACCACCTTCCTTTGGAGTTATGTCACTTATGTCTAATGTACCTTCAGAATGGACATAAAACTTGTCAGAAAGAGTATTGGGCAAGAGCTTGTGGCCTGATGGTGTGATCCAGTAGATTTCAGGCTCTGGCTCTGCTGTAGCTCTACAATGTAAAGAGACATAGCTCCCAGCTTCTAAATCCAGATTAGAAGGAAAACTTTCAGGGGCAATCAGAGGGAGACAAATTTCCATCATTTCCCTGAAATGTACTTGCCGAACATTCTGACCCTGAAATTCAGGAGGGTCCACACAAAGCAATGAATCAGGCTCCATCAGTCGAATGTTGGTTTTATTCATATTGATCCAGCGAATAACACAGTCACATCTGATGGGATTGCTGTGTATGCTGATTTCTTTGAGGTTAGGCAGGGACTCAATGGTTCCATGGTACAGGGCACTGAGGGCATTACTGTTGAGCATGAGTGATTCAAGTTTGGGAAGTCTGTAGAATGCATTTGGATGTATATATGATAACCTAGGGTTGTTAGTAGCTTCTATTTTTCTTAGATCTGGTAAATTGTCAATAGCAAGACTATCTATAGAAATCAATTCAGGCATATTATTTATACCCAACTCTTTTAGATGTAACATGTTGCTGAAATCTCCTCTTCGTATTCTATTAATAGGATTCTTATTTAGATCCAAAAATTTGAGGTTAATTACCTTTTGAAGAGCCTCATGGGGCACTTTAACAAATCTGTTATCATAAAATGAGATGCTTTCTAAATTCTCTAGACCAACCAATGCATTATCTGGTATTTCAGTGAGGTTTATGCTAGCTATAACTAGACTGCGCAGATTGATAAGTGGCTTAAAGTTCATATCTTTGATTCTAATGATTGGATTTTCTCCAATCATGAGAATCTCTAGATTTGGAATAGCTTCAAACCATTTACTGTTGATCATCTGCAATCTATTTGAATTGAGATGAAGTCGGAGAAGATTATGTAGACCAATGAAGGCTCCTGATGAAATGGTAGAAAGGAAGTTATGATTAATATATAGTTCTTGTAAATTGTTTAGCCTGGACAGACATTTTTCAGGCAGTTCAGTAAGTTTATTTTCCTCCAGGTAGATGGAAAGAAGCTGAGGCATCTTTCTTACATTAATATTGGTGACTGAGGATAAGTTGTTTTGTGATAAGTCCAGGCCAGTAAGGTTCACTGGAAAGTCTACCGAGTTTTCAATTTTTGCAATATTGTTGGTCTGCAGCAGTAGGATCTGTGTGTCAGCAGGTAATCTCTCCGGGAAATTAAAAAGACCTAAATCATTACAATCCACTGTAAGGGCCTCCATATAAATGGATCTCGGTGTAAACCAAGGTCTTATTTCACATGTACATGATGGTGGACAATCCACTTTTTTATCTATAGCTTGTACCAATGCAGTGAGAGCTAGGCCAAGTAGCACCTGAATTTTGAGTGGCATGTCCTTCATCTTAGCTTTCAGTCTTCAGAAATACAATGGACCTTTAAACATTCCACAGCAGCTGCTATTAAGTTCAGTAAGATCTGATTGATAAAGAAAATGCTTGCATTTGTCAAATGATAAATACCAAAGAAATATAATGTTTGTCTTCCTGGAAAAGAGTGTCAAAGCTGCAAATGCATTGTCCAAAAATCCCATGCATATTGGAGAACAGAAGGTCGCTATTGCCTTGATGAGATAAAATTGATAAACTTTGTGAAGATGGAATATGTGTAGATGGTCATTGGAGATTAAGCAATTCATTTATTTAGGAGTAATAATTTCATATCCCATGGTTGATTAGTGTCTGCAACAATGGCAGCATGACCTACAATTTAAGCAAAGGGAACAATTAGTATAAAAAGGCAGAGCAGACTTTTAATTAATTTAGGCACCATTGAAAAAAATGTCACCTTTTTAATGATTCTTTGTCCCAAGCTTTACATTGATAATTTGTAGCTCTCAATATCATCTTTTCCCCTCTATAACTCATAACTTCTTGGTTTCTATTGCTTTTGCTGGACTTTCATATTCTGTTTTCTAAAGGCAAAATGGTGGAACAGGAAGTCTTATACTCGATGTCAGCATGTGACTTGGAATCTTAGTATTAACAGTTATTGCCTGTAGGACTCTGGAGAAGTCATTCTCTTCCCTGAACCTCAGTTCACTCATCTCTTTACATTGTAATAATACTCACACTGCCTACCTTGTGGAGAAAAACAAATATAAACTTTGAATAATTTATAATTGAATATAGAAATAGGACCTGTTATAATTTTATTTATAGGAATATCTTATGTTTATTACTAGACTATTCTACTTCTGGAAGGTAGGCACTGTAAAGAAAAACCTAATTTATTCTTCTACCATTCTTAGGAGTTGCCTCATAAGGTCAAGCGTTGTTTTTTTTTTTTCACAGTGTATATTTTTTACTGAAGAAGCAGAGTGACATAATGGATAAAAGATCATTCTAGAATTCAGGAAGATATGGCTTCAAATCCTGTAACTTACATATATGTGTATATATACATATATATATATATATATACATATATATATATACACACCTATGTGAGCATAGGTAACTCATTTCAACTCTCTAGCTTAAACAAATCTCTATGATTGTAAATTACAAATATTTCTCTACTGGTGAAGTGAATTTACATACCAAAGTTCACTGCCCAGATAAAATCAAAAGTCTAAGCCTACATGTATATTTATGCAATACCTTCATCTCTATCTATCTATGTAGTATCTATCTATCTGAGAGTTATACAAATGCAAAACACTGACTAAATGTTTACTACATGAACAGACATACAGGGTTATACATATTAACTTACGCTTAGATTTTTGGATGAGGTGAGCCTTTGAATCCTTAGGACTTCAGAGATACTTTTTAAATATTCTTTAATAGTACTGATTTAAAAGTACTGATTTTTTTTTTCTCTTTCATATTCTCTTTAAAATTCCCTTCAATGAATATTCTTTTATCCTCTGAGAACTTGGTCATGAAAGGAAAAAAATGCTTGCTTTTTTATTATGTACACTATCCTTTCCAGTGAAACTGACATTCTTGTTCTTTATTACACACAGACTTCCCATGTCACTATATTCCTGCTGTCCTCTATACAGTACTTCATTTCTCACTTAGACTTAGTAGTTTTACTAAAGTACCATCACTTAAGATAGTGCTTCCTCCCCACTAAAATAACCTTATGTTTATTACTTTGGGTGTGTATTTGTATGTATGTGTGTATGTGCATATATTTTACATGATTATATGTGTGTATACATGCATATATAAACATACATATATATGTAGAAGTATATATATGTGCAGAAGTATATATATGTTTGTGTGTGTGTGTACATATATACCTATATACACTTCTACATATATATGTTGTCTGCTTAATAATAGGTTTGCTCCTTGAGGGTAGGGGCTGTTTTGTCTTTGTAATCACAGTGTCTAGCTAATTGCACATAGTAGATTCTTTATAACTGCTGGATTGGTTGATTTTTATGCAAAGGGAATCAAAGTGAATAATCCTTTCGATAGAAAGCATAAAGCACAGTGCCTGGCACACAGTAAAAGTTAATATATGCTAATTTACTGGCTACAATTAAATAATCCTATTGTGTTTCAATTCAGCTTGCCAAACTGTGACACCATTCTCTTAAGGGATGCTGGAGTTGTTCAGAGACATATTAGTTCAGTGAATAAGGATTATAGATCTTCAATAGATCTTCAATTTCCTTTGTCCTTTCCACAGCCCTACTTCTATAAGATTTTTATTATTTTTGCATAACTACACCTAACATTTACATAGTAGTTTTCTGTTTGCAAAGTTTTTTTTTTCACATCTGTTGTCTCATTGGATTATCACAACCATCCTCTACTATTATTATTTCTATTCTATAGATGAAGAAACTGAGGCAGAGTTGTATTAAGTGACTTACCCAAGTTCACTTAACTAGTAAGAATCTGAGGCAGGATTTGAACTAGATCTTCTTAATTCCATGTTTAGCTCTCTACACGCTGCATCATATGATAGTGACCATTTTGTCTCTTCCCTAGTATTGAAGTTCTACCTTTATGTACATGGTTCTCACTTTAATTTAATATAAAAAATTCTGACTGCTTTTCCGAACTCCAGAGTCAATCTCCAGCAATCTGTAGGACAATACTTAATACCCTACAACTACCTCAAACTCAAAATATCTCATGACCTTTGTGCCATAGGCCCATTCCTTCTGAATCCAAAATTTTCCTGTGTCTCCATTATCCAATCTCTGACCTATGTTCATAATTTCATCGTTAATTTTTTGTACTGTTCTCGTCCATCTCTCTTATCCAAAACTATTACTAAATTTTGTCAACTCTGCTTTTGCAAAAACCTTTTGTAACCATTCTCCCCATTGTTCCCCTGCCATCACTATAGTACACACCCTTATTACTCTGCTCCAAACCTTGTCTCCTAGCCTTTCTTCTTGCTTTAACTTTTCACCCAAGCACTCTAAACTACTCTGTGTTAGCATTGCCAGATTAATACATTTTGTCCATAAATTTTGTTTGATCACTCTTCCACTTAAAAATCTTCACAGCCTTCCCTTGTCTAACTAAGTAGGCCCCAATTCCCCTGGCATTCAGTTTCCCCTACATTATTCTGACATCTAGCCTTTCCTTTTGAGGTCTTATGTTATTTTATTCCATGCATGAGATGTAGTTTTACTCTGTCCCAATACATGTCTTTGCTCATGATGCTCTCCATGCCTGGAATATCCACTTTCCACTTCATTATATATTAAAGTACAGCTAAAATGGTACCTGGTCTCAGAAACCCTCTCCACCTCTAATATTCTCACCACTGCTTCTTTCTTCCTGTTCCTCACATCATTCTTGGATTGTGCCATCCCTAAGGCACAAACATCATGTAATAGTGACTATCATCATATTTGTGCATTTATCTAGTCTCTCTGCTAGACTCTTTGAATCATTTGATTTGTTTTCAGTGCTATCCAAAGCAAAAATTCAGAGGTGGAGCCAAGATGGCAGCATAGGAGCAGCAAAGTTCCACAGCTCCCACATAGCCACCTCAAATACCCATAAAATATGACTCTAAACAAATTTTAGGGCTCTAAAACTCACAAAAATACACCTACCACTGAAGGCAGCTCAGCAGGAAGGCATCACTGCAGCTCTGGGAGCTGAAACCAGCCCAGCCTGAAGCCGCGGCTTAGCCCCAGGGTGGCCAGGATGAGCCAAGCCATAGCTGGAGCTTCGGGAGAGTACATCAGCAGCAGCTATGGCAGTTTCCAGAATTATCAAGCCATAAGAAACAAGGACTAAGTGAAAGGTCAGTGGAACTCAGCTAAACTTGGGGGAGAAAAGTGGTCTGGCCATACTGTCTCCAGGGCAAGGAAGCAGCAGAAGTGGTGGCCCTGCAGCCACCTCCACATGGCTGCTTCAGAGCCCCTGGCCTGCAGACTGCAGGGGGGGGCAATAATTCAGAGGCTAAGTGCTCTTGTGTTGAGCAGCCTGGATCCAGATCATGGTCTTTGGTGGTGGTCCTGGGGTGCATTTTCAGTGAGCCAAAGCTGGTACGGGCTGCAAAAAAATGACAGCCCCTAATAGCTCTGGAAGCAGGGAAAACCTCAGTGATTTGGGACAGAGCTTTCCCCTCTGGAAGCAGAGTTCCACAGAGCTAAATAATCAAGTAATTGACTGGCCAACATGAGCAGGCAAAGGAAGCAAAGTAAGAACAGCAACCAAACTCTAGATTCCTTCTTTGGGGACAAGAAGGATCAAAGCATGGAACAGGAGGAAGACAGCACAGTCAGAACTCCCACACCAAAAGCTTCCAAGAAACATGAAGACTGCCTAAAA
>JAQQSU010008591.1:0-12909 GCA_028627135.1 Pseudochirops cupreus | reverse complement strand
AGGAGCAGACAGACTTCAATAATAACCTGGAGGAAGTTATATAAACTGATGCTGAGCGAGAAGAGCAGAACCAGGAGAAATTTGTACACAATCACAGACACAACGTGTGATGACTAACTTCAATAGACTGGGCTCCTCTCAGCAATACAAGGTTATAGGACAACTCCAAAAGACTCATGATTGAAGGAGATATCCACATCCAGAGAAGGAGATTCGGAATCTCAGTGCAGATTGAAACAAACTACTTGCTCTGTTTCTTTTTCTTGTTTTGTTCTGTCTCTCTTTTCCACTGATTATTCCATCAGTTACAATCCTTCTTTACTACCTGACTAATAATTAATGGGAAGATATTTGTAGATCCTATATCCTCGTGCATGCTGCCATGATGGGGGGGTAAGGGAGGGGGAGAAAATCTGAAACTCAAGGGACTGTGGAACTGAATGTTGTAAATTAAAAGTAAATAAACCAATTTAATTTAAAAAATGCTCAGATAAGATCTTGTCTTCAACAGTTTCACAAATGTCAAAGTATGCTCTTTGTGCTTTCTCTTTTTTTATTAATTGGGAGAGTAGGCTTCTGGCCCACCAAAATACTGGCATTGCCATGGAAATATAATCCCTCAAGAAGACCATAGGACCACCAGTTGTGTTCTGTTTATATTTTCAGGGATATTTAAAGATATAATTCATAATTGGCAGCTAGTGGCAGTGAAATACAAACATATGTAGTTTTCTTTTCAAGCTTGTGTAGTAGTTCATAGGCATTTACTAGTTGGAAAAAAGATTTTTTTAAAATTTCACAGGAATCTGGTTTTTTAAACAGAAAACTTATCATAATCTTTATCTAACCGTAAAGAAAGTTAAATATTTCCAAAAATTAAATTGTTTTACTTCTCTGACTAGTATTGAATAAGTCAAACAGAAGGAAATTGACTTGATTTGCTTAAGAATGTCATGGAAGAAAATAAAACTGTGTTGCCTAAAAGTATTTTAGTTAATGATAGTAAGTTTTAAAAAATATTTATCCTGATTACAATAATTTTAAATTATTTAATTTAAAACTGTTTCAAAATTAAATTAGTTTATTAAGACAATTTTAGCTTTTTGTATCTTGCAGTTTAAAAATTAAAATGTATTGATGCAGTTTTTGCTTGATACTTATTTTCCACTAAACACTGTCATGCCCGGTACCCTTACTAACAAGCAAATGAAGACGATTAGGTTTAATCAATCAAATAACAGCAACTAGTACTGACAATGGACATAGCATTCTGTATGTTTAGGGCAGCGCCACCCAATAGAGAAGAAAAAATTTCAGCTTTATATATCTGGACTTAGCATGGAGCATTCCATTTTTCCACACTTCTGTTGCTATTTTCTGTTGCTTTTATTTGCATTATTGTATTCATTGTGTAAATGATTTTGCTCAATTTGGTTTGTTCATTCTATATCAGTTCATTTTCCCTATGTTTCTCTAAATTTCTCAGATGCTTCCCTGTGGTACAGTAATATTCTTTTCTACTTACAGACCACAGTTTGTTCAGTCATTTCTCAGTTGATGGACATCTACTTTGTTTACAATTTTTAACTATCATAAAAAGTGCTACTATGAATTTTTTGGTTTATATAGAACTTATCTTTCTGTCACTGTTTGAACAGTCTTTTACATTTTTACACATAATTGTGAATTGTTTTTTAGTAATAATAACTAGCATTTATATAGTACCTACTATCTGCTAGGCACTGTGTTAAGTACTATTATTAGTACTTAACTAATTAGTACTTAACTAAAAGATTAAATATTATCAGATTTAATCATCACAACAGCCCCGGGAGGTAGATATTATAATTGCTATTTTGCAGTTTAGGAAATTGAGGCAAGCAGAGGTTAAGTCACTTGCCTGAGTCACACAGTTAGCAAGTGTCTGAGGCCAGATTTGAATTCTGGTTTTTCTAGCTCCAGGGCCAACATTCTAATCTACCATGTCATCTCACACACCAGTTTATAGCTCCAACAACAGAGCATTAGTGCTCTGTTAGAGCATTTATCACTTTTGCTAATTTGGTGTATATGAGAAGATATCTCACTTGTTTTAATTTACAATTCTCTTATTACTAATTTGGGGCATTTTCATACATTTCAAAATAATATTTTGCATTTTTTCTTTTGAAAATTGTTCCTGTCCTTTGAACACTTTTAAAATCAGAACGGCTCCTCGTCTTAGATATTTGCATCAATTCTTTATAGATTTTGGAAATTAGAATTTTGTCAGCAATGTTTGATGTAAAGATTGTTTTTCCTACTTGATATTTTCTCTTTTCCAAGATGCATTGATTTTATTCATGCAAACAGTTTTAAATTTTAGATAATTAAATTTTTCCCTAGTTGTGATAGATACAACCTTCTTTTCTCCCCTTTTGTTTTCTGATATGTTTCATGATATGACTTGATAATACTCACTGAAAGTGTTCACCACTACAGTGAAGGAGATCCAGGACACAGTCCAAGTTGAAGAGAATTCTTCATAGATGATGAAGGCCTCTAGCTTTTCCTGATTTGAGATGACTTTGTGCTGGTTGCATCAAAGTCTGATCTTTTGCAGAGCCTCCTGGATGAGGGTTTTATCCTTTTCTTGTCTTCTCTCAAAAGTCTTTGGTCTTTTCATCTATACTGGAAAGATAAAGGGCCTGAAGAATGTATTTTGCATAAAGTATGACATTCAGTTGAAAGGATGACCTATGGAGCTGGTTCATCAGTATGTATCTTTGAAATGGGCAAGTTGGGCTCAGAATTAAACAATAGGGAAAGAGTAGGCTAGATTGCCTAAGGAAATTATAAAACTCTTTTAATAACCTCAAATTCTGTTGAAAATAAACCTCCCAAAAGGGCCCGGATTTCTAAATGTGACCAAAAATATGAAGGACTAGACATTTTCTTTGATCCTGCTAGCCTCTCATGCCTTCCCAAAATAGGAATCATGTTTAACAGTTAAAGCAGTTTCAACTGTTCCTATAGTTTAAGACTCCAAAAACCTTAATGAGGCTCAATAAACTGACAGCAAAAAAAAAAAAAAAAGAAAATCCTGAATCCCTAACAGGCTCACTGGCAGAGCTGTACAGACTGACCCATGGGCTTGAAATAGAACTTGCAGAGCTGTACAAGCTGATCCATAGGCTTGAAATAGAACTCAACCCTACCTCTGCCTCAGCTCCCACTCCCTTTCTCTGAACCTCAGAAAAACCCAGAGGCAAAAGCTTTATTTGGCTGGGATAGTAGCATAGCAGTACTCTCTTGCTGCATCAGAGCTCAGCCTGATGCAGAGAGCAGAGAGAATTGGGGTCGGATGCTAACATGTGTAAGGCCCTTCATAAATCATTAGGAAAAAGGACTGGTATCTAGCTGTGGCCATCCCACCAAAAATCACTTGAAACAAAGACCAAGGCCAGTAAAATGTAAATTCCCTAGAGTGTAAGGAGGCTGAGAGACAGTTTTGAGGCTCACTCCCAGAAAAACTACCATCAAAGGGGAGAGAGTCAGAAAGGGACCAACAGGGGATTATGCTATAATAAATGATCAAAGATGTCAAGAAGAAGAAAACTCAGTTAAAAATTTATTTATAAGCAGATAAACCAATGGAGAAAATATATACATGTGTATGAAAAGCATAAGAGTACAGGCAGCAAATCAACAAGATTAAACGAAATCAGGAAATTCTTGAAGGTAAGAAATGAAGGTTGGTTGGGCAACTGTGAGCCAGGGGGTTGGAAAGAGGAAGTGAAAAATGGTAGAGCTGAGGAGGGAGGATTGATAATAGTGGAATATAATGGAGTAGCTCTCTCCCTTTTTTCCTCCAAAGCCACACTAAATATTTCCAAATAGATTGTTCTATGATTATGACTGTTTCTGCAGTTCTGTATTTTAAAATAAAAATAAAATGAAAATATGGTTAACAAAAAATTAATTTGCCATGGACCATGATAGAAGACTTTTTGCATTCTTGGTATATCTGTTTCTTTGTTGAAACTCTTTCCAAGTGTCATAACTGCTGGTAAGGCATGCTACACATCCCTTATTATTATAATCTTGAAATGTTCCTTAATTCTGGGGTTCTTTACCTCTTTTTTGGACCCCTTTGCCATTCTGGCATATCCTATGGACCTCATCCTCAGAATAATGTTTTTAAATGAATAAAATATATAGGATTATAAATAAAACCAGTTATATTGAAATACAGTTATAACAGCCCTACATCTAAATATTTCTAAAAGTCCAAGGATTCCTTGAAATTTATCCATGATCCACTTAGGGGTCTGTGGACCCCAAGATAACAAGTACTTATATTCCAGTGGGTCTTGTCTCCCCTGATAAGAAGCTCCAGTATATTGAAGTTAATTGATCCATCTTCTGGCACTTTAATATTCTTCCTTACAAAGTCCTGTCATGTCCGTCATGGCAAGTCTCTATGTATGCCAGGCCAGCAGGGTAGACTTTCTGTAAGAGCATATGGCTTTCTGTAAAGCCAAGCACAAGCAGCTTTCCAGAGGACTGCTACTGTGAACAGCTTTCACAGTTCTGACTATATAGTATAGCGAACTCTCTATTCAATAACAAATCAAAGCAAAAGATTCACAGAAAATCAAGGTACAGCATTTACAAAGTTACAGCTTCTCACAGAAAATCAAAATACAGCATTCACCATGTCACAATTCAACAACTTATCACTAAAATGTCCACATAGTTTTCACCAAAGTACAATCGTTTAGTAACTCAATCATTCAATCATCCTTAAGAAGGCTTGCCTCCTTAAGGGACACAAAATACTGAAGTCAAAGTACTCTACCCATGGGGTGCAACAATTAAGTTACAATATCAGTCACTACTCAGTACTCTCTTAAGGGGTAGTGGAAAATACACAGGCCTTTCACTCCTCAGTCACAAGTAAATCACAATTTCATCAAACACTACTCAGTACCCTGTTTCATTAGTCACTACTCAGACAATTTCATCAGTCTCTACTCAGTACCCACGGAGAGGTCTTTTCAACTTGATTCAAGGCAGGCGTTCAGCTTCCATGGTTCCTTTTCCATGGTCCCAGCTCCCACCCAAATCTAACGATCTGCCACCTGAGTTCAAAGGCAGAGAGCTCCTAGTTCTTTGTCCAGCTCTCTGTGCAGTTCCTGCTCCACATTGGAGCTCACAGTGTTTAGTCCATCTCAAATTCTTCACAGTCTCTGTTCCTGGAAGACAAGACTTAACAAAGCCACAATAACATTCATGCACAGTAACAAAGCCTTATTGTTCCATATCTTACTGCCAAATATTAACAGTAATAAAAATGCCAGTATTGAAAAGGTAAACTTTTGCTTTTATAAGATGTATTAGATCAGTAAAAAGAACTTTGCAACTTTCCAAACCAATCGATCCCAGTCTCATCCCCCTGTTCAACTCCAGGCACAGCTTATTGTCTGCCTAGATTTTCTGTCCCAGTTATACATGCTGCTAGACAAACTATGCAAATTCAAATTGAATTCTGAACACTAGACATCTTCATCCACTTGGTCTTTACTATGTGGATGGATAAACCAAACTTTTGGGGAACTTTATATATCAACACAATAACATCTGCCAAAAAGAGTATCTTGGGGGACTTCACCATCTGTAGGTCCACCTGAACTTGAACAACCTCTATTAAGTAGCAGATACCTTCAGTGCACATACTTCTTCCTGTTTTATCTCTGCCTGGTATTTATTGTCAGATGGTCATTGAATATGATTATTTATATTGTTAAGTACTCCAAAGAATCTTGAATAGTCTTGATGTATGGATGGAAGACATTATGAAAGAGTTTATAAGTTATTACATGGTTCTACCAAATCAGATGCTTTTCTCAGTTATCAAGTAAGCACAATGAGATCTTATATTCTCTGTATCTTTCAATTAATTGTGAAATATTAAACATATGTAAAGATATAATCAATTATTGAATGTCACTTTATGAGAGCCTGCTTATTCCCAACTAATACTTTCAGCAAGGAACCCCTTAATTTATATATGGATGGTTACCATAGCTGAAAGATTGATAGTTATTGATATGTTTTTAATAATGTTCAAGATTTTTTTCCCATGTCTTTGCTGCTTTCTCTTTCTTTAGATACCTTATATGTTGATCCTTCACTGTCTTTGTAATTGTATTGTATCAGAGATAGAGCCAAGATGGAAAAGTGATAGGAAGCAGTATAATTAGCTCCCCTGCAAAAACTCTTTGAAACAAATCTAGGAAATGGACCAAAATAAATTCTAGTGGGGAAATCTAGAAAAAAATCAAATTTATCCATTTATCCAACTCAGTTCAGGATAGGGAGATAGAGGGAGGTCTATATTCACTAGGGTTGAGGTTGGGCCTCAAACACAATGTATGTAAGTCCTCTAACACCCAGGGAGAGTCTGTTCGCTCGACCAAGAAGAGACCTAGACCCATACCCAAGCCATACTATGGCAGTGTAGTAGGGATAGGTGTAAACTGGCAGTTTTGTTGCCCACTGCCTGGTTCTGGGTCACAGATCCAGAGAGTACAAAAAAGAGGACCTCTGCACAGTGGTGTCATCCTTGGGTAGGGAGGCCCTGGACAGTGTTTCCAGAAAGGAGGAAATTTAGAAGCCTGCAGCAGAGGTATGACTCAGTCCCCAGGTACAAGGTCTAATTTTCAACATCTTGTCCACTGTGCAGAAGAATAAGCAGGACAGACATCCCAGACCAAAAGGGAGCCTATAATTTCTGCCATGCTGAACAAACAGAGCTTTCTAGCTAGCTGTTAGGGGCTGAGTTCAGTAGTAGTCTACTATTGTTTAGACAGAAACCTACATCAGAAACTCAGAGCTCAGACTGGGGTGGGGGTAGGGGGAGCAGCAATTGGACTCTGCCTTGGATCAGACCATTTTGGGAGCACTGAAAACTTATAGGTCCCCAGACTGCCCTGAAATCCTGGAATGACACAACAGTACCCCAAGAAACTATCAACAGGAGCACCTCAGACCTTTTTTCCAAAGTGCCACAGACCCCAGCCCTAACATCAAGGTCCAGAGTTAGGAAGTAGGCTGGAAGAATGAACAAACAAAATAAGAATCCCACTATAAAAAGTTCAAGACACAACCCAGAATGACTGCAAAGCGTATATAAGCCTCAGAGAAAAAAAATGTAGTTTGTACACAAACTCAACTACAATTCCTAGAAGAAATGAAATAAGAATTATTTTTTAAAGAGTTTTTAAAAATGTTTTTTAGAAATGACATGAGAAAGTTTGAGGAAAAAATTGGAAAATAAATAAGAACCATGAAAGAATGAATTGGAAAGGGAATTAACAGCCTGATATAAGCAGCACAGAATCTTGCCCAAGCAACAAAACTCCCTGAGAATTAGAGTGGATGAAATTGAAACTAATGATTCCATGAAGCAACAAGAAATATTGAAACAAAGTCAAAAGATTTTTTTTAAAAATAGAAGATATCTTGACTAAAAACAACTGATCTGGATAATAGATTAAAGGGGGGGAAAACAAAAGCTAAGAATCATTGGACTATCACAATGCCATGACCAAAAAAAAAAGTTTTTTTGAAAGAGCCTAGACAGCCCTCCCTATTACAAGAAATCTTAAACAAAACAAAACACCAACTGCCCAGATCTCTTAGAACCAGTAGGCAAAGTAGAAACAGAATTCACTGGTCCCCTCCTGAAAAATAATCCCAAAATGAAAACTCTCATGAATATCATAGCCAAAATCCAGAGTTTACAGGTCAAAGGAAAATACTGAAAAAAGCCAGAAAGAAAGAATACAACAGTTAATGAGCCAGTCAGAATCTTACACAATTTAGCAACCACCACTCTAAAAGAGTGGAGAACTCAATAACTTAGCAAGCAACAGGAATTATAATGCTACAGCAGGAAAATGACCTTTGGTGAAACAGAAAACAAATATTCCTGATTAAAAAACAAAACAAAGCTTTGTAGAAACTTTGAAGTACAAACAAAATTTAAATCTCCTCTGTAAGCACATTGAGAGTGTTAGGGTCCAACTGTAGTGGTTCTACCACTTTTGATGTAGAATCCAGATTGCTTAAATATTTTTGTTCTTTCTATTTTGTTTTTCTTCCTTCATTTTTTCACCCTTAATGCCCTTGGCATGACTTTTTTGCTGGATTCTTAGCAAGCTTTTTTAAAAAATGTTTTTACCCTTCACTGCTTCTCTCTAGTTTATGAAACAAAATTGCTTATCATTGTAAGATTTTTACAAATGAGTTTATATTTAACCCAGTTTAACATTGATCTCTCTCTGAAAGGAAGTCAGACATTTGTTGACAAAGACATTTTGCAGGCTCATTTGGCCTCTTTATTGAGACAATTTACATAGGTTAAACTTCTAAATGAATTATTGTAGTCATTGTCTATGTCATTTTTGTTGTCCATTTCTCATTTTTAAAATATTCAGTTATTTGTTTCAATAGTTCAGGGTTAAGTCATTTCAATTGTACACTATACCTTTTTTTTTCACTTTTGAATGGATTCTTTGTTGTATTGCATTTTGTTTCTTCAAGACAAAGAGCTAACTTCAAAAAAAGGCAGAAAGACTTGTTTTCTACTTTAACCTTTATTTTGCATCTTGGTATAACCTAGTTTTTAACTGTGAATTAAGTATTTTAAAAATTGAATGATGAGAAAGATTTATCATTGAATTTTAAAAGATAGATTTTTCTTCCTTCTTGCCACCTCCCCTACCTCTAATTTCTTTTTCTTTCATCCTTTTAGAATACTTCCCCTTTTATTGGTGCTGATCAATCTAAATTCCAGTTAAAGAATTTGTAGTGAAAATCTTGGTGGAAGATGTGTCCAGTTTCTCTACAGTGGATCTAACAAATATGAGTGACTTCTCTGGCCCCTCCTGAGAGTATATCAAGAGTTTTAGCTATAGCTGGGGTGAATCAAAATAACAAGCCTGCAAAGAAATGTTGACTTGCCTTTTCCAAGAAGCTTCCCATTGCTGGATGGGATGGAGTGAGTAGAGGCTAAAAAAACCAATTATTGAGGAGAATCACACTTCTTTTAGTGTTTCCCTAGATTCAGTTCCATTCACTTCAATTGTGGTATTCCTGTTGTCACACAAGTAGTAACTTAGTGGAGTTATATCTCATATCTGAGTCCTCATACTACAGATTCAGCACTCTGACGAGGACTGGCCTTACTTCCCTCTTCTGCTGTTTACGATTTGTGAGGTCTTAGGCATGTCTTAGTTTCCCAATCTGTAAAATGAGAGATTTGCTCCATTGAAGTCCCATTCAGCTGTAGAGTAGTGATCCTCTAAACAAACATTTATAAGGCACTTGCTGTGTGCTAGAAATGAGTGATACAAAGACAGAAACAAAAGAGTCTCCTTTATAAAAATAATGCTCATAGGTAACATTTATATAGCACTTATTCCGTGCCACACGCTGTGTTAAGTGCCTTACAAACACCTTGGGTGATCTTCATAGCAACCCTCAGAGGTTGGTGTCATTGTTGTCCTTATTGTATGGCTGAAGAAACTGAGGCAAACAGAGCATAAATGACTTGCTTGGGGTCCCACAGCCAGGAAGTGTCTGAGGCTGCATTGGAAGTCAGGTCTTCCTGAGTCCATTGTGCCACCTAACTACCCAAAGGAGCTTCTGTTCTACTGAGGAAATGCATCTTGTTTCTGAGTCAGTACTACAAAGCATAGAGAGAGCAACACAGTGTCACTTGAAGAGACAACTGTCAGAAAAGACCTTACTCAGGTAACATTTGAACTGAGCCTTGAAAGGAAATGAAGCATTCTGAGAGTTAGAGGTAAGAAGGAAGGGTTATCAGAGTAAGAGCTAGCAGGCCAATGTGATCAAAACAAAGAACTTATAAAGATGAATACTATGAAATGACTGCAAAGGTAGGGTGGATTTAAGATTGTGTATGACCTTAAAGGTCACGAATTACTTTTAAGAATCCTCTGATTCTTATGGCATGTGATTGTTAATACTATGCTAACTTGTTATGTGACTTTGGGCAAGTTATTGAACCTCTCTTTATCTCAGTTTCTTTATCAAATGAGAAGGTTGGATTAGACAATTGCTAATGCTCCTAAGTGCTTTGATTGTATAACCTATTTTTTAAAAAAACGCAAAACACAGTCACTGGGCCACACTTGAGGACCTAGCAGGCCACATGGATTTATTCTGTGTAGTTTAGAATCAGTCACAGGGCCATACTTGAGGACATAGAGGCCCACAGGTTCCACACCCCTGATCTAGCCCAATCCTTCATTTTACAGATGATAAAATTAAGTTTCATAGAGGGTAAATGCCCTGCCTTTCCAACTAACCATTTCCTCAAGGACAGGATCCTCTTCCATATAACCTGTCTTATCCCCAGAAGGTAGCACTGTACCCTACAGTAAATGTGTTGTTGGTGGCAATAATGGTAACTAAATGTTTATTAAGATAGTTTTGCTGGCATTTTCACCAGAGGGACATAAGAGTATAGAACACAAGCCATTATAATGATAAAAAAAATAAGTGTAAGTAGTATAACTAATAATTTCCTATGAGCAAGGCTGTCTTTGAATTAGAAGAAAATTTTTGAAAAGTTCATGAATTAATGGATGGTTCTATTTATTAATAGATAGTTCTGTCTATTTAGATGGTTCTATTTAAGTTTTTATCTGCATTTTAATTACAAATTATAATTAAGTAAAGCATTTTGATTTCTTGTCTTTTAGATTTTACATGCATTAATTGTCACTGGCACATTGTGACTCAGTTACCAGATTATGTACACCTTTAACGTCAGATTGTTCAGGTCTTGACTTAATTCCCTTCTTTAACTAGGGAAATCTATCTGTTTTTGGGGAAAATAATCCATATTTTCATATACAAAATTATCTTTTGTCATTTCCCACAAGAAGCATACTTACCCTCAAAAAAGTTTGTGGAAAACTGAAAATAATTATGTGTTTCCTTAAACATGAATTTGACCTAGTCTGTATCAGCCATGCTTTTTGTAGCTGTTTTTCCTGTACATCTCAGTAACACAGCTGATGGAAAGGGGGAAAAACATTCCCACTCACAAAGGTAATGAATCTGGATAGCAATTGTTTGAAGTTGAGAAGACCTTGAATCTTATGAAGTAGTGACCAGTAACAGGAAACAAATAAACAAAATCAAGACATAATTGAGAGCTCTCCTGTCTTAAAGTCAGAAAGCTTTATATGTACAACTTATATTTCAGCATTAATAGAAAAAAGCAAAACAAACAATAAAAAGTAGAATCCTGTGGTTCTTCATCTCCACTTTTTTGGTCAGCTTATTATGGACAGAAAGGTGTGAGTGCCACATTAAATTTAGCTTGAATTTGAAACTTTAAGGATCTTAATATCATTTTAATTGAAGAAGTGAAGGGGAAAAATGACAAAAGTCAGCAAAAGCCACATTACCATTATCAGGTCACATGCTTGAAGTGATGTGTAATGCCCATTACTTCATTGAAGTAGCTTTCAAAACCATGTGCATTATCATTTGCTTTTTTTAGATGTGGGCCTTTAAATATTTGAACATAGATATTCTCTCTCCTATAAATCTTATCAGCTTAATATCTCCAATTTCTTTCATCAATACATATATGATGTAGTTATAAAAGAGTCTGAAATTATTCTGGGTTTCTCCAGAGGGTGGAAGTTAGAGTGAGGCAGATTTTGGTTTTGTATAATAGAGGGTTCTCCCACACTTCAAACTGTAAAGAAATGGATTTTTTTTCCTCCACGTTAATGAATTGTTTTACATAAGAAGTAGACTAGTTGACACCTCTACTAGTAATGTATTAGTCTAACTGTTTGCTACCAGTATTCAAGTATTAAATTTTAAAATCTGTTTTCTCCGTTTTCTAGTTTCATGTGAGCTAGGTAATACTTCACTCATTTTAATATGCTTTTCTCTTATTATTAGAGATTTGGAGAATTTTTCACAGGGTTGCTTATAAAAACTATAAAGAGAACAAGAAGAGCAAAAGTCATTTTTATTTCTTCTTTGGAAAACTATTTGGTAACATCCTTTGATCATTTGTCAACTGAGGAATGGTTCTTAATCTTACATATTTGTACAAATTCCCTATAGATATTTGCTTTCACACTTTTAATCTCCGTACCCGTATCTTTTTTTTATTGTTTCAGCATTGATTTTGTTTATGTAGGAGTCTTTTTTTTTAATATTTGTTTTTAAAACTTTGATTTACAGATTCTTTCCCTTCTTCCCTCCTCACCCACCCCCACTGGGGAGACAAGCAATTCAATGTAGGTTGTACATGTGTAGTTACGCAAAACGTTTCCATAGTAGTTATATTGTGAAAGACTAACTATATTTCCCTCCATCCTATTTCGCCCCCCACTTATTCTGTTTTCTACTTTGACCCTGTGCCTTTTCAAAAGTGTTTGCTTCTAATCTCCTCCAATCTGCCTTCCCTTCTATCATCCCCCCTCTTATCCCTTTCCCCCTTCCTTTCCTGTAGGGTGAGATAACTAATTGAGTGTGTATGTTATTCCTTCCTTATGCCAAATCCAACAAAAGTAAGGTTGACCCATTCCCTTTCACCTTCCTGCTCTTACCCTCCATTATTATAATAGTTTTCTCTTGCCTCTTTTATATGAGATAATTTACCCTATTCTATCTCTCCCTTTCTCCTTCTCCCAATATGTTCCTCTCTCACCTCTTAATTTTATTTTTTAGATATCATCCCTTTATGTTTGTCCTGTGCCCTCTGTCTATGTATACATGTACACACATATATACACACTCACATATATATTTATATACACATATATCCTCCTATACATGCATGTTTATGTATATATACATATATAT
>JAQQSU010008590.1:0-12909 GCA_028627135.1 Pseudochirops cupreus | reverse complement strand
ATCTTCCACTCATGGGGCAATCATATATCATTAAATACAATCATTAGAAAACCACACAAACCCTCCACTCCTTGGTGTCCAGCAAACCTCAGTTTCATCCAAGGGGAGGCCTTTTCTTCATCTTAACTCAGAGTGGTCTTTCTGATTCCCTGGATTCCCTTCCATGGTCCCAGCTCCCTCCTGAATCCACCAAACAGTCACCTGGATTCAGAAGCAGACAGCTCCCAGGTTCTTATCCAGTCCTCAGAAGTAGACAGCTCCCAGGTCTTTGTCCAGTCCTCAGGGCAGTCTCTGGCACACAAAAGTTCACAGAGTCCAGCACAGCTCAAACCTTTTACCACTTCTCTTGCCTGGAACTCAGGGATCAGCCAGGCCACAAACAAACAAAGTCTTATCCTGGTCATGCTTCTTCAGTCCTCCAGCAGTTCAGCTGGCCCTAGCACCCAGAAGGAATATTGGCCTTCCAGGCAAGGCCTCTCAGCCTTCCAGGTGGCCTTCACCAGATTCCGTTTTCAGGAAAACTCCATCTCAGTTCTCAGTCAGCTTCCAGATGCTGGGAGAGAAACTCTCTCTCTCTCTCTCTCTCTCTCTCTCTCTCTCTCTCTATCTCTCTCTCTCTCTCTCTCTCTGTCTCTCTCAGCCAGCTTCAGTCTCCACAATTCTTCCTGCACCAGGAGTAACATTCCAATTCTGTCTCTCTGTCTCTAAAATTCTTCTTTATATACACACACTGGCCTCCAATCTCAGCCAATTCCCTTCTGCCACATCATCAGGGGAATTCACATCCTCTCAACAGGGGACAGGGCTCACACCTTCCATACAGAGCTCATACCTTCCATACTTAGCCCTAAGTTACTAAGTGCTAAGTATCTATTAAATTGATTACTGTTACAGTAGAGCAAAACAGTATTAAAGGTTCTCCTAACAAGTTGTTTTTATTGCATACATATGTTAAGATTATTCCACAAACATGACCTTATTCAATGATCCTTGGATAATTCATCCAAGAAAGGATTATAGAATCATAGATTTAGAATTAAAAGGGAACTTAGAGGTCACTGAATTCAACCCATTCATTTTACAGATGAGAAACCAAGGCACTAAAAAGTTAAATGACTTGCCCAATGCCACATAGGCAGTAAGTGGCAAAGCCAGGATTTGAGCCAACATCCTCTGATTCCACATCCAGAACTTTTTCACTATGCCAACTTTCTCCCATAAAACAGGGAGAATTATACTCATCAAAGGAAGTCACCACATTTATAATAGATAACCTACATAGAGTCCAAATGTTAGAAATATACTCTATAGATAATGAGGTCTTTCCAGTATTGCATATGATCTAGTGATGTTTGTATTAAGCCCCAGAATAATATAGGGCATTACTAGTGAGAGCAACAACTACTCAAACAAGATCTGTATATTAGTCCATGGGGGGGGGGGGGGTGGGAAATCAAAAAATGTCTACTGTTTAGAATATGGCATACTTTAGAAGAGGTAGCACAATCAGTATGTATGTATGTCCATCATGGGGCAGCTAGGTGACATAGTGGATAGTGTATTCTTCCTAGAGTCAGAAAGACATCTTCCTGAGTTCAAATCTGGCCTCAGAAACTTACTATCTGTGTAACCCCAGGCAAGTCTTTTTGTTCTATTTGCCTCAGTTTTCTCATCTGTAAAATGAACTGGAAAAAGAAATAGCAAACCACTTCAGTATCTTTGCCAAGAAAACCCCAGATAGGGTCAGGAAGTGTTGGACATGATTGAAATGACTGAACAAAAGCAAAACCATAGATCTTAGTGAGCATTAAATGTTGATAATGAAAACGGTCTGGATCTAGAATTGAGTAGGTAGAAGAGAGTAGACTGAATCAGATTTGGGAAATTGCATAGAATTTTCAATAACCCCAAGATGCTTCCTGACAGAAGAACCCTTCATTTTTAACGCCAATATCATTCTGATGATACTCTAACTTCAAATTGTGGAACATTACATTTTTCAAAGAATCAAAATGTCAGATGATACAAAGGACAAAGAATGATGCAGAAAGTAACAAATGAAAACTTGAGCGTAAGTCACATAAAAATATCATCCCTGTTTGGAAAAGAAAATGGGCTGTTTATGAATCAAGAACAAGGAATAACAGAGAACCTTACTGAAGAGCATTTATATACAAGATGTTAACATGTCTTCCATGATTTCTATACTGGATAAGTACTCTGTGGAGGATTTTGGTAGAATATGCATAAGAATAGCACAAAATGAGACAGATTGAATGAATTACGGTCTATATCATTAGAAGGATCACCCATGAAGATGAAATCACAGATCCATAGCATGTTCTGCCATTTCTCAACTTATGGGCATCCCCTCAGTATTCAATTCTTTTGCTACCACAACCCCTCCCTCTGCTTCCCCCCCCCAAAGGAAAAAAAAACCTGCTATAAATATTTTTCTACAGATGTGTCCTTTTCCTCTTTCTTTGAGGTACTAGTAGTTATATTGCTGGTCAGAGGGTATGTACAGTTTACAAGCTTTTTGGACAGAATTTCAAATTACTTTCCAGAATGCATTGGTTCACAGTTCCACCAGTACTACATTAGTGTACTTATTTTTCTACATCTGCTCCAACATGTGTCATTTTCTTTCTTTATCATTGCTTCTTTAGTCAGTCTGATGAGGGTGAGTTGGCACCTTGAAGTGCTTTTAATTTTTATTTCTTTAATTATTGGTAATTTAGAGCATTTAAAAAATATGGCTATTGATGACTTTGATTTCTTCCTCTGAAAACTGTTAATTCATATCCTTTGAACATTTATCAACTGGGAGTATGGCTTTTATCTTTTTTAACTTTGCATCAGTTATGTATATAGTTTAGAAATGAGACCTTTATCAGAGAAATATGGTGCAAATTTTATTTTCCCAGGTTCCTGCTTTTTTTTCTCCTAATTTTAGATGAATTGTTTTTATTTGTGAAAAAAAAAACCCTTTTTGATTTTATATAATCAAAAGTATACATTTTAGCTCCTGTGAACTTCTCTGTCTTTTGATTGGTCATGAACTTTTTCTCTATCCTAGAGCTGAAAGATAATCCCTTCCATGTTCTGTTAATTTGCTTACTGTATCACTCTTTATATCCAGATCATGCATCCATTCTGAGCTTATCTTGCTATATGGTGTGAAATATTGGTCAATGCCTAGTTTCTGCCAGACTACTTTCCAGTTTTTCTAGCAATTTTTGTTAAATAGTGAATTCTTATCCCAGTAGCTGGAATCTTTGGATTTATAAAAAAAAAACAAAAAACCAAAAACTAGGCTACTGTGTTCATTTACCTCTTTAGATTATGAATTTACTATGTTCCATTCCACTGATCAATCTCTCTATTTCTTATCTATTAACAAATTGTTTTGATGATTATAGCTATCTAGTACTGATACCCCTTTCTTCCTACTTTTTCATAATTTCCAATGTTATCTCTCTTTTTAAGTCACATGGCTAATAAAGTGTGTCAAGTGTCTGAGGCTGGATTTGAACTCGGGCTCTCCTGACTCTAGGGTCAGTTCTCTATTCACTGTGTCACCTAGTGGCTCCTCCAATGTCATTTTTGACCTTTTTCCTTCAGATGAATTTTGTTATTTTTTTCTGGCTCTATCAAGTAATTTTTTTTCATAGTTTCGTATGACACTGAATAAGCAAATTAATTTAGGTAGTATTGTCATTTATAAAGGCATGGTCTATCTATGAGCAATTAATATTTGTCAGTTTTAAAAAATCTTTCTATTTGTGTGAAGTGTTTTGTAATTGTGTTCATATATTTCTGGTGTGTATCTTGACAGGTAGACTCCCTAGTATTTTATACAGTCTGTAATTATTTTATTTAGTAATATAATTAATTGTTCTTTAAATTTTTGATAGAATTTACTTGTCTAGTCCTGGGTGATTTTTCTTGTTATCGTTGTTCAGTTGTGTTTGACTCCTCTTGATCCCCCTGGACCATAGTATACGAGCCTTTACTATCCCCCACTCTCTCCCAAAATCTGTCCAAACTCATCTTCATTGTTTCCATGACACTATTTATGGTCTCATCCTAAGCTATTCTCTTTTCCTTTTGCCTTCGATCTTTCTCTATATCTGGATATTTTTCATTTGTTCTCCTTTTCATTATGTGACCAAAGTACTTAAGCTTCAGTTTCAGTATTTTTCCTTCCAATGAATAGTCTAAGTTGATTTCTTTCAGTATTGACTAATTTGATCTCTTTGTTGTCCAAGGAACTCTCAAAAGTTTTCTCCAGCACCACAATATGGAAGCATCAATTCTATAATCCTCAGCTTTCCTTATAATCCAGCTCTTATAGCCACACATTGCTATTGGAATAACCATAACTATGACTATATGGACCTTTGTCAGTAAAGTAATGTTTCTGCTTTTTAATATTCTGTCCAGCTTTTACACTCTCTTCTTTCAACCTCATCAAGAGGCTTCTTAATTCTTCTTTGCTTTCTGTCATCAGAGTGGTATTGTCTGCATATCTGAGATTGTTGATATTTCTCCTGGAAACCTTAATGCTAGCTTTTGATTCATCTAGCCTGGCATTTTGGATGATGTATTCTGCATATAAGTGAAATACATAGGGTGACAATATACAGCCTTGTCATACTCCCTTTTCTATTCCTAAACCAATTAGTATTTTGATGTTAGGTTCTGACTTTGGCTTCTTGGCTCATATACAGTTGTACCCAAACCCAAATCCCAGGTCACTACACAGTACCTGATTTGTGGCCCACCATTAAGCCCCTTTATGTTGTCTTTGTCTCTATCCTACACCCTGTAATAGCTTGAAACAGCTTAAGGCATAGTCCTGGGTATTGCCTAAGGCGTAGTCCCCTAACCCCCTCTTTCCTCAAATCAGCATTCTGTATATTCTCCCTGAATCAGCATAGTGTACAAGGATCAGCCTTGGATTATGGTACAAGACTGTCTTATGTAGAGACCACCCTGTCCTGTTCCACTGACCAAGCAGGGTCCCTATACCCTTCACCCAGAACATGACTCTGGTCTATTCTGGGAGATTGACTGTTCCCCACTCCCCCATTACCCAATGACCCTCCACCCTCCACCCTGTTCTGGGAAGCTGACCATGACCCTCCACCCTGTGACCTCCACCCTGCTCTAGGAAGGACTCCCATGTCACAGGAAGGTTGCACACTTGTACCCTTGTGCCATATTCCCAAATTAGCTCTGAGGTATAGATCTAACCAATGGCTGTTCTTGGCTTCTGTATGTCATTGCTTCTGCTAGCTCCCCAACCTGATTGTGGTTTTTGTGGTTTTTAGCCTTTTTAAACACTGGTCATACCTTCAATCAGGGCTCCAGATTTGAGTTTACACTCCAGGGTTAGCCGCATGTTTGATCAATAAATCCACACCTAAATTTACCTTGAACCTAGGTCTCGGCTTGCTCTTATTCTCTACACAACAATACAAATTCCTTAGGAGACAAGGAAGATGACCTGGTACTCCCATATTATTGAGGATTTGCCACATTTTGTTGTTATCCACATGGTCAAAGGCCTTAGTGTAGTCAATGAAACAGAAGTAGACTTTTTTTGGAGCTTCTTTACATTCTCCATAATCCAGCTAATGTTGGCAATATGGTTTCTAGTTCTTCCTCTTCAAAAACAAGCTTGATCTTCTGCTAGTTCTTGGTTCACATATTGCTGAAACTTAGCTTGCAGAATATTAAGCATAACCTTACTGGCATGTGAAATGAGAGCAATTGTTTGGTAATTTGAATTTGCTAATTTGCCCTTCTTTAGGATTGGGACAAAAACTGATCTTTTCCAAGCCAGTGACCACTGTTGAGCTTTCCAAATTTGCTGGCATATTGAGTGGAGCATTTTAACGGCATCATCTTTTTTTTTAACTTAATATCTTTTCTTAATTACAAATAGTTTTCAACATTCATTTTTGTAAGATTTCTAGTTCCAAATTTTTCTCACTCCTCTTTCCCTCCCCCCTCCTCAAAACAGCAAGTAATCTGATATAGACTATACATATACAATCATGTTAAACATATTTCCACATTAGTTAAACATCTTTCCACATGTTGTGAAAAAAGAATCAGAAGAAAAGGGAAAAATCATGAGAAAGAAAAAACAAAAAACAAAAAAGTGAAAACAGTATACTTTGATCTGCATTCAGACTCCATAGTTCTTTCTCTGGAATGAGTGTTTTGGAATTGTCTTAGATCATTGTATTGCTGAGAAGAGCTACATCTATCATATCTGATCATCACACAATGTTATTGTTACTTGTGTACATTGTTCTCCTGGTTCTTTTCACTCCTCTCAGCATCAATTCATGTAGGTCTTTCCAGATTTTTCTAAAGTCCACCTGCTCATCATTTCTTATAGAACAGTGGTATTTCTTTATATTCATATACCACAACTTGTTCATTCAGCCATTCCCCAATTGATGGACATCCCCTCAATTTCCAATTCTTTGCCACCAGAAAAAGAGCTGCCATAAATATTTTTGTACAAATTATCCTTTTTGCATATTGGTTTTTTTGGAGGGGGGGAAGGCAGGACAATTGAGGTTAAGTGACTTGCCCAAGGTCACATAGCTAGTAAGTGTTAAATGTCTGAGACCAGATTTGAACTCAGATCCTCCTGATTCAAGGGCCAGTGCTCTATTCACTTTGCCACCCACCTGCCTCCCCCAATAGTTTATATAGTATTTCAATTAGTTGTTCTTTAAATACCTTAGAATTCACTTCTAAATCCATTTGTCCCCAGAGATTTTTCTTAGGGAACTCACTGATGGCTTGTTTAATTTCTTTTTTTCTAAAATGGAGGTAAGTATTTTATCTCCTCTTTTCTTAATCAGGACAATCTATATATTTTTTGTAAATATTTATCCATTTCACTTAGGTTGTCAAATTTATTCACATACAGTTGGGTAAAATAGTGTCTGTTTATTGCTTTAAATTCTTCTTTGTTAGTGGTGAATTCACCCTTTTTATTTTTGATACTAGTAATTTGGTTTTCTTCTTTATTTTTTAAATCAAATTAACCAAAGATTTATCTGTTTTATTGTTTGTCCCTCATAAGAACAGTTCTTAGTTTTATTTATTAATTCAGTAGTTTTCTTACTTTCAATTTTATTAATCTCTCCTTTAATTTTCAGAATTTCTAATTTGATATTTAATTGGGGATTTTTAACTTTTTTTTTTTAGATTTTTTAGAAGCATGTTCAGTTCATTGATCCCTTCTTTCTCTGTTTTATTCATGTAAGCATTTAAAAATATAAAATTTCCTCTAAAAATTGCTTTGGCTAAAATTTGATTTGTTGTCTTGTTATTGTCATTCTCTTTGATGAAATTATTGATTGTTTCTATGATTTATTGTTTGGCACACTCATTCTTTATGACTAGATTTTTTAGTTTTCAATTAGGTTTTAATCCATCTTTCTGTGGACTTTAATTACACTTGATTTTTATTGCATCCTGATCTGCAAAGGATGCATTTAATATTTCTGCCTTTCTGCATTGGATTGTGAAGTTTTTATGTGCTAATCCTAATATGTGCTCAATTTTTGTGTAGATGTCACTGTGAAAAAAGGCATATTCCTTTCTATCCCCATTAAATTTTCTCCAGAGGTCTATCATATCCAACTCTCTTAAATTCTTTTCAACTCCTTAACTTCTTTCTTGTTTATTTTTGTGGTTAGATTTATTTAGTTCTGAAAGAGGGAGGTTGAGGTCCCCCACTAGAATAGTTTTGCTGTCTATTTCTTTCTGTAACTCACTTGACTTCTCCTCTAAGAATCTGGATGCTATACCACGTGGTGCATGTATGTTTAGTATTGATATTACTTCATTGATTATGGTACCTTTTAGCAAAATGTAGTTTCCTTCCTTATTTCTTTTAATTAGATCCATTTTTGGTTTTGCTTTGTCTAAGATCAGGACTGCTACTCCTCTTTTTTTTACTTCAGCTAAAGCATAATATATTCCCCTCCAGCCTTTTACCTTTACATTGTGTGTATCTCTCTGCTTCAAAAGTGTTTCTTGTGAACAGTATATTGAAGTTCTGGTTTTTAATCCACTCTACTATCCACTTCTTGGAAGTGTTCATTCCATTCACATTCACAGTTATGATAATTTTGCATTTCCCTCCCTCCTCTTTTTTTGCCCAGTTTGTACTCTCCTCTCTCCTTTCATACTGTCATTCCTCACCAGTGTTTTGCTTCTGACCACTGCCTCCATCAATCTGTCCTCCTTTCTATCAGCCTCCCCCCACTTTTCTTTCCCCTTTGCCCTCCCATGGTAGGACAAATTTCTATGCTCAACTGAGTGTGTGTGTTATTCCCTCTTTGAGCCAAATCCGATGAGAGTAAGGTTCAACCAATGCTCACCTTCTCCCTTCTTTTCTTCTACAGTAATAGGTCTTTTGTACTACTTCATGCAATATAATTTAGCCACTTCTGCCTTCCACTACAATCCTTATTTTATGCCTTAATTTTTTTTTATGTCAGAATATCAAAGTCAACTTATACCAATTCCCTCTGTCTACGTATACTCCTTCTAACAGCCCTAATAGAGGTATAGTTTTCAAGAGTTACAAGTATCATGTTTTCTTGTAGGGATGTAAACAGTTTAATATTATTGAATAATACTTTTTTTTTCTTTCTTGTTTACATTTTTATACTTTTCTTGAGTCTTGAATGTGAAAGATCAGATTTTCTATTCAGCTCTTGTCTTTTCATCAGGAAAGGTTGAAAGCCCCTTATTTCATGGAATGTCCATATTTTCCCCTGAAAGATTTTGCTAGATTTTACTGGGTAGTTGATTCTTGTTTATAATCCAGGGTCCTTTGCCTTCCAAGCCCTCAGATCCTTTAATGTAGAAGCCGCTAGGTCCTGTGTAATCCTAACTGTAGCTCCTTGGTATTTGAATTGTTTCTTCCTGGCTGTTTGCAGCATTTTCTCCTTGACCTGATTACTCTGGAATTTGACTTTCAGTATTTCTTGGAATTTTCATTTTGAGATCAGTTTTAGGAATTGATTGATGGATTCTTCCAATGACTATTTTTACCTTCTGGTTTTAGAATACTGGGGCCATTTTCTTTGATAGTTTCTTAAAAGATGCTCTCCAGGCTCCTGTTTTGATTGTGACCTTTAGGTGATGATCTGAAAAAACTTGGCTGGAATTCCATCACCTCCCTTACTGCAGAGGTGGGCAACCTCCAGCTTTAATAAAATTAATAAAAAAGATTTGTTCTGTGAAGTTTGGATTCAGTCAAAGGGCCACACTTGAGGACTTAGAGGGCCACATGTGACCTTGGGGCTGCAGGTTCCCCACCTTTGCCCCAGCCTTATCATAAGCAATTCTTCCTAAAACCCACTTGACTTCGTTCTCCAGGGTATATGGCTCTAGATCAGTAACCACACCATGATGGTTATCTGTGATGTTAAGATCTTTCTTGTATATTTTTGTATGTTCTTGCCACTTCTTCGTGATCTCTTCTGCTTCTGTTATATCCGTACCATCTTAGTCTTCTATTGTGCACGTTTTTGCATGAAACTTTTTCTTGATAGTTCTAATTTTCTAGATGAGATCTTGTCTTTCCCATTCTATTGTTATGTTCCATTTTATTTTTTGCATTGCTCATTTAAGAAAACCTTATCTTTCTTTGCTATTCTCTGGAATTCTGCATTCAGTTGGGTGTATCTTTCTCTCTCATTTTTTTTTTTTTACTTTTTTCGAGGGGGGAGGCAGGGCAATTGGAGTTAAGTGACTTGCCCAAGGTCACCAGCTAGTAAGTGTTAATTGTCTGAGGTCAGATTTGAACTCAGATCCCCCTGACTCCAGGGCCAGTGCTCTATTCACTGCACCACCTAGCCGCCTTTATCTTTCCCTTTAATTTTTCTTCTCTCTTCACCTATTTGTAAAGCCTCCTCAGACAGTCATTTTATTTTCTTGCTCTTCTTGAAACCCCAGACAAAATCTCACCTTGTACAGGAGGTCTTTAATGATTCCCCCTTAATTTCAATAATTTCTCTCTGTTGATTATTTCTAATTTATCCTGTCTATATAATTTTTACACATAGTTGTTTACATATTGTCTTCCCCATTAGACTGTGAGCTCCTTGAAAGCTGGGAGTGTTTTGTTCATTTTTGTTTGTTTGTTTGTTTGCTTGTTTTGTTTTGTCTTTGTGTCCACAGTACTTAGCAGAACATCTGGCACATAGAAGGTGCTTAATAAATGTCTATTAACTGACCAACTGACATACGTCAAACCAAAAGATTTGTAATATGTCCCTTAACAGACACCAGTTGAAGTATAATAATCAAGTTTATCTTTTTAGGTATATTTTAATGCTATTTTATGTCAGATACTTTTATAATATTGTATTTTTCTAAATAAATATAGCATTTTTATAATACTGAAATGAAATGTCAAGAATTAGTCCTTTCATATGTCTCCTTTTTTAAAAAAAATTTCACCAGTTACACAGGGTTAACCTTTATTTTAGGAGGTTATTTGGGATATCACACATATATTGAATTGAGAGGAATGGGACTTTCCTTTGAAAGTATAAAGCCAGATGAAATGAGCCATCAGGGATGAAACATGCTTATATCAGAGTGCCCTGTTATATCAAAGAAGCCCTTTTAGTCAGAGTTTTACTAGTCATGGATTTAGGGCTTCTGGATAATTGATAAGTAGGATTTGGAAGATTCTTCAGATCTTTATGGTAGATGCTGAGTCAGAGGTTTGGACGAGCAACCTGAATTTTAACACCATGAACAAGCACTCTGGGGGTTGTAAAAGCCTCTCTGAAGACTTAGATATTAGCAAATGAGAAACTAGGATTTCAGCCTCCTCCTAATACCTTAATCTGAATATTTGCCTAATGAATCATGCCACATTTTCCTCTCCAGAACCTTTGATGATTTGTTCTATATTCTCAGAACTTTTTGGCCTCATGTTATCTATAGGAGAACATGGTTTTCTCTTATATCTCATGGGTCACATGGGGGAAAAACAAGATATGTAAGGCAAAAATAATATTTATAATCCATCAGGAGAGCTGCAGAGAGTCCTGAATGACCCATGTTTTGTGTAACCTTGCTTGAACATAAAGGTAAAGGATAAGTTTCACTGGACTAAAAGCAGACAAATGCCCCCCAGCTCATGATTTACCATAAGTGCCATGATAAGGCACTTAACCTTGAAATTTAAATGATACCTCTGTACAGGAGAACAAGGTAGCTGAAATCTAGACTGACATATACCACTAACTTGCAATGTGAGTAAATCACCTTCTTCTGGAGGACTATTTTATTGTTGCTTTTGTATCTCCTGTGCCTAGAGCAATGCCTTACTAAGCATTTATTGGTCAGTTTTCTTACCTCTAAAATGAACTAATTAGAACATATGAACTTTATCATCCCTTCCTCTAATGGTCTGGATTCTGTAATTCTTTTTTAAGAATATCTTTCTATCGATGCCTTTCTCTTCTTTTTGAATCATGATATTTCCCCTCTCCTGGCTAATTTGCACTCCCCCTCCCCCAATATATCACCTACCCGTAGCTATGAGAGGTATATGATGTGCTTCTCTTCCAATTTTAAAATAATATTATCTTTAATATTATGACCTCATATCCAGTTAGAATTTACTGTAGAATATGGTGTAAGGTGTTGATCTAAGCCTAATTTCTGCCAGACTGCTTTCTGCTTTTCCCAGAAGATTTTATCACATAAGAAATTATTTCCTAAATAGTTATGTTTCCTGGCTTATTGAACACTGGGTTATTAGATTCCATTGCTTTTCATTCTCCCTTGTTCCATTTATTTACCTCTCTATTTTTTAATCAGTGCCAGATTTGATTTGTGTTATTCAGTCATTTCAGTCATGTCCAATATTTTGTGACCCCATTTGGGATTTTCATGGCAAAGATATTGGAGTGGTTTGCCATTTCCTTCTGTAGTTCATTTAATAGATGAGAAAATTGAGGCAAACAGTGTTAAGTGACTGGCCCAGTGTCATATGGCTATTAAGTGTCTAAGGACAGATTTGAACTTACCACTCTATCCACTGTGTCACCCTGATCACTGCTGATTATAATATAATTTGAGGCCTGGAAGTCCTATTTCCCTTCATTCCTATTATTTTCATATAGGGCAGCTATGTGGTACAGTGGGTAGAGCACCAGTCCTGGAGTCAGGAGGACCTGAATTCAAATCTGTCCTCTGACACTTACTACAGCTAGTAAGTGACTTTGGACAAATTACTTAACCTTGTTTGCTTCAGTTTCCTCCTCTGTAAAGTGAGCTGGAGAAGATAATGGCAAACCATTCCAGTATTTCTGCCAAGAAAACCCCAAATAGGGTCACAAAGAGTCAGACACACTGAATAACATCTCATTCACTTCCATAATTTCTCTTGATATTCTATATCTTTTCTTTTTCCAAATGACTTTTATTAATTTATTGAATTTTATAAAGTGTCCCTTTAATAATTTGATTCATTGGGGGATGGAGCCAAGATGGTGGTGTAGGAGCAGCAACATATCACAGCTCTCATATAGCCACCCCAAAATACCCATAAAATGTGACTCTAAACTAATCCTAGAACTCCAAAACTCACACAAATATACTTTCTACTAAAGTCAGCTCAGCTACGAGGAACCATATCAGCACTGCGAACCGAAACCAGCCTGGCCTGAAGCCCTGGTTGAGCCCCAGGGGCAGCTAGATGAAAGGAGCCAAGCCCAGGCTGGAGCTTCGGATGCGTGGATTGGCGGCAGCTGCGGCAGTGTTCAGAATTAGGTCAGTGGGACTTGCGAGGTTGTGGGAGAAAAGCAGTCTGGCCAAAACGCCTCCAGGGCTGAGAAG
>JAQQSU010000859.1:5818-17028 GCA_028627135.1 Pseudochirops cupreus | reverse complement strand
AATGGGGTTAATCATCTCATATAGAAAAAGCTAGGGATAATTGTTACAATGGAGGGGAAGAACAGGAAGGCAAAAGGGAAAGGGTCAACCTTACTCTCATTGAATGTGGCTTAGGGAAGGAATGACATAAACTCTAAACTGGGTATCTTTCCACACAGGAGAGTAGGGGGGATGGGGATGAGAGATAGGATGATGGAGGGGAGGGCAGGGTGGGGGAGAGGGTTGCTGGAAGTACACACTTCTGTAAAGGGACAGGGACAGAATAGAGAATAGAATAAGAGGGGACAGGATAGGAAGGAGGGACATATAATCAGTCTCTCACAATATGTCCACTGTGGAGATGTTCTGTATAACTACACACGTACGGCCTGTATTGAATTGCTTGTCCTTCCAGTGGTGGTGGGTGATGAGGGAGGAAGGGAAAGAATCTCAAATCTAATGTTCTGTAATCAAATGTTAAATATATATACATATATATATATGTATGTATATTTATTATTATTATTATTATTAACTACATACAACTGAGAATTAAGATATACAGGCACTGGGATAGGGAGACCCATCCTACGCTACCAGAAAATCAGAGGGGTGATGGGGGAGGACATAGGAGAGAGCAGATTGGGGGAGGGGCTATACAGTGGGATCACTGTTTTGGGGTGGTGGGTAGGGGAAAGATGGGGAGAAAATTTGTAACTCAAAATCTCATGGAAATGAGTAATGCAAACAAAAAAAAAATTAATTAATTTAAAAAAAACAATTGTCTGACTCTTTGTCATCCCATTTGGTGTTCTTGAAAGAGATACTAGAGTGGTTTGCCATTTCCTTTTCCAGCTGATTTTACAGGTGAGGAAACTGAGGCAAGCAAAATTAAGTGAGTTGCCCAGGGTCAACCAGCTAATAAGTGTCTGAGGCTGGCCTGAAAATCAGTAAAATGAGTCTTCCTGACTCTAAGCCTGGCGCTCTATCCATTATACCACTAAGCTAAAAATGATAACATAATCTAAAGTCCTGGAGTAAGGGCCTATTTCATTTTGGTTTATTATTTGTAGCTAGGTAGTACAGTAATAGAGTTCTGAGCCTGGAGTTGGGAAAACCTGGTTCAGACACTTACTAACTGTGTGACCCTGGGAAAATCCCTTAATCCTGTTTGCCTCAGTTTCCTCATCTATAAAATGAGCTGAAGAAGGAAATGACAAACCACTCCAGTATCTTTACCAAGAAAACCCCAAATGGGGTCATGAAGAGTCAGACATGACTGAAAATAACTAAAAACACCACACATACACAAATATGTATATATGTGTGTGTGTACATGTGTGTGTAAATATATGTACACACACACATATATATTGCCCTCTTCCCCACCAAATACTTTGTATAAGCCTGAAAAATTTCAATAAAATTATAAGTCCTCTTAGCACTCCCACAGTGCAATTAAGTATCATTAACTGCTTTCTTACTGCAGTCCCACTATGTATTTTACAAATTAACAGTTATATAATAATGTATTTTATTTTCACTTTCCCTAACAAGTTCAGTTCCAAATTAAAACAATTTTAGTTTATATTTAGAACAAAATCAACTGAGACGTTGATAGTGTGTGTGTGTGTGTGTGTGTGTGTGTGTGTGTGTGTGTGTGTGTTGGTCTTCCAGGGGCCATTCAGAAAATTTACAATAGAAGTAATCTTTTCTTCTCTGTATTAAGAATTAAACTAAAATAACTTATAACACTGGAGTTCAATGGAACTTCAAAATTTGCAAAGCATTTTCTGCATGGCAACTCAGTGAGGGAGCTAGCTAGTTCAAATATCATTATCTCCATTTTATAGGTCTGCAAATGCAGGCACAGAAGTTAAATGATTGACTTATAAAAAATAGTGTCAGAGACTATATGTGACAAGAAAATGAAGCTAGCCAAGAAAGTTAAGGGCAACAAAAAGGATTATTTTTAAAAGCCGTAGAGAAAAGGAAGGGCCAAGCAGGGATAGGATCACTGTTAGCTGTGGCTAGAATGATGATAACTAATTACACAGAGGAAACAGAGCTTTCCCACTCTTATTTTGTTTTTTGCTCTAAATGAGAATGATTTTTAACTTGGAAAGGACATAACCAAAGAAAAAATCAAATTTTCAAGATAAGAAGGAAGATTCTTCCAAGGAAGGAACATTTCTCCAAGGAAGCTAAGCTGTCCATTATAAGTTCAAATGACCAATGATCTCAGAATCTTTTATCCCCCTTCTGGCCAAATAAAAGGCCTTAAAGATACTGAGATTCCTAAGAAGTATATACAGTTCTCTGAATTTACGTTTAATAAATAATTTGATAATTGTGTTTCAGTAGAATTGATTTCCTTTGTAATCCTATGTATTTGAAACTGTTACTCTAAAAAGAGGTCCAGAGGCTTGACTAGAGAAGTAAATGGGGTCCATGACACATGCAAAACGAAACCCTAAAAATTGCAGGGGTCTAGTGAAAGAATTGGAAGCAGGACATTAATATACACAGTGATGACACCAACATTCCTGAAAATAACCAATGACCAAGCTTAACTGCAAGGCACCCACGGTGAAATTCTCACTTCTCTCTTGTGGTAAAGAGGTTGCAGAGTACAGGTATAGAATACCTCATTTTCTTTTATTCATAGTTGATGAATTGAATAATTTTATTAGAGCCAAGAAGCCCTGAATTTGATTCCTGCCTTTGAATCACACTGTCTGCTCAACTCTTGGTAAGTCACTTGATCTCTTACTGTTCTAGGCAACCTTCTAAGACTAGAACGTATGTTGGAAAAGGGAGTTTCCTTACCAGGAGTTCACTAAACCAATGAAATTATAGACCCTTTGTCCATGCCACTTCTATTACAAAGTCTATGGGCATACCAGTGGAAGATAACACTTAACGATTAATGATGGTCACAGAGACTCTGTGGGAAACAATCCAAAATGGTCCATCAGCCTGTCTTACAAATATTTCTATTTGCTTTGGATGTGTTTTCTGTTTACCTCTGAAACATGTTGTTTCTTTCCAAACAATGTAAGCTCTTTGAATGCAGGATCATTTTTCATTTTTGTCATTGCAATTTAAGCACTTAACAGAGTACCTAGGCATATAGTAGGTACTTACTAAATGCCTTCAGTTTGATTGAGAAGAATAGCAATTGTGACATAAGGTCACCAGATATCTTATTTAGGGAGATTTAGGATTTAGGAAGAGGAACTTTGAAAGGGTTCAGAGAAAAAAGATATAGGATCTCATTGCCTAGAATTTGGTAGTGGAAGTCAGCTCATGAGGGTTGGGATTCCCTTGGGAATGATATTCTGAAGTTACTTAAAAAAACTTTAGGAATGAAAAGGCAAAGAGAGGACTGTCTCAAGAGACCTATAGAGATGCACAGAGAATTTTTTTTTTGTTCAATGATATCCATCTCTTTGCGACCCCATGGACTGTAGCATATTAGATCCTTCTGTCCTCTACTATCCCTTGAATTCTGTCCAGGTTTATGTTCGTTGCTTCCATAATACTATCTACCTGTCTCGTTCTTTGCCATCCCCTTTTCCTTTTGCCTTTGATCTTTCCCAGCATAGGAGTCTTTTCCAGTGTGTCCCATCTTTTCATTATGTGGTCAAAATATTGAAGTTTAAGCTTCAGTATTTGATCTTCCAGTGAATTATTTTATTTAAGTATTGCCTGATTTCATCTCCTTGATGTCTAAGGGACTCTCAGAAGTTTTCTCCTGCTCCACAGTTCAAAAATGTTGATTACAGGGCACTCAGCTGAGATTTTAAAATAAGCATATACAGAAAACTGGAGCATAGACAAAAATGGTGAAAAATATAAAATCATTGCTTAATCGTAGGAAAATAGTTGACGTTGGAATGGAATGCTAAGAACAACAACAACAAAGACTTTCTTTTAGCTGTCCTGGGGTAGTGAAGAGGCTCAAAGCAAGATGGATTGGATAATCATCATGGATAAATGGATAAAGGAAGAAACACTCAACTCTTTTCTGTCTTCATTTTCTCTGTGAAGAGAAAGCTCTGCACTGGAAATGATAGAACAAAAACTGCCTAATCAAGAGCATGTGGAAAATAATTAAGGAGATAACAATAGTACATCTAGTTGTCATTGAATTCAAATAGATGCAGATGAAATATATCCCAAAGGAGAGAAAAAATTGGAATATACAGAAGTTACTCTTGGTGTTGTGGAGGAAATAGAGAGTGTGACAAACCTGAGAAGGGCAGCATTCCTGAATAAGAAAAAAAATGGAATGAAGACTACAAACCATAGCTTGGTGAACATGTTTTTATTTCTGACAAAATTCCTGAATTATATCATTGAAAGGATAGTTGGTAAATATTTGAAAATAGAAATTATCAGAAAGAGGAACCATAGCTTCCTTAGAAACAGGTCACATCACATTCAACCCATTTCCTTTGCCAGTAGAATTACTAGATGAGAATAATGTTACAATTTACAATGTTACAATCCCTATAATTTACCAGGATTTTAGTCAAATATTTGATCATGTCTTCAATGCTGTTGTTGGAGGGGGGGAAGTTATAAGTTAGATGTTACATCAACTAATTGGCTTTGGAACTGGACCCAAAGAGTAATCATTACTGTATTGATGTCAGTACAATGTCCTAGGTTCCAGTCTTTGATTTCATGCTCTTTAATGTGTTATATCACTGACTTGCACAAAGGCATATATGGAATGCCTATTGAACTTGAAGATGCCACAAAGTGGGGTAGCCTACCTAATATGTTTCAGGATGGCCAGGCCTCTAAAATAAAGATAAATTTAAAGCTAGAAATGACCTCAGAAGATATCTATATCTATATCTATATCTATATATATATGTATGTATATATATGTATGTATATATATATGTATGTATATATATATGTATGTATATATATATGTATGTATATATATATGTATGTATATATATGTGTATGTATATATATATATATATATATAAAATTCATCTCCCTCCTCTTACAGATGAGAAAACCAAGATCATGAGAGGTTATTACTTGCTCAGCTAGTGACAGTCAGAGGTGGAATCTGAACCTAGGTCTTTCTGATTCCAGTTCCAACTCTTTGCCCTCTCTGTGGGTCTTGATAATTATGGTGTTGGGTCAAATGTAAAGAGAAAAAGCAAATTAATAGGGATACATATTTTTAAAAAAACCCTACACATGAGGAAAGTGGCTAAAAATAAAAACTTTGACAACTCTGGTTCAGACCCACAGAATCTATTTACTTTCATCAGTTGTCACAGGCAGCCTGAGAGTGGCAGAGACCAGTGCCTTCCCTGGGGCTATTGGTGGCAGCTGCTACCTTTTTGCACACCTTATTTTGATAATATCTTCAGACATGTGAAGGTCTATCATGTGAAAAGAAAATAATTTTATTTTGCGCCACTTTAGGTGGCAATGTGAGAAAGGACCAAGAGTTGAGAATCACAGGAAGGTGGAATCTTGGCTTAATCTAAGAACTTCCTAATATATAACTCCTGGAAATTTCCTTTAAAAAATCATTAGATAATGAATAGGCTGTCTCACAAGGTGGTAAATTTTCCATCCTTGGAAGAGTTGCAATGGAGGTTGGACAACTGGTTATTAAAGTGTTAATGAGGGGTTTCTGCACTTGGATGGAAGATTATGTAGCCCTACATCCCATTCTAACTTTGTCTATGACAGTAATTGTATTACTGTCTTTTTGAAGCACTTTAAAAACATTATCTGATTTAGCCAACCATTTTCCAAAAATACTGATTCAAAATTTAGCTTGAATCTTTAAATTTAATTACAGGAGTATAACTCCCAAATTAAAAATAATTCACCAAGCATTATATCCAATTACTAAAAAAAAGTGTTGGATTTGTAATCAGAGAACCTTCACATAAATTCTTATTCTGGCACATACTGTGTGACCTCATGGAAATCGCTTAGCCGACTTCAGCCCCCATCTGTAAAACAAGGGGTTAGGACTATGTGATCTTTAAATGGACCTTTCCGATTCAGATCTGTTTGCCTATAATCCCATTTTGGGAACCTGGATAGCAAAGAAAGTATTAAATAACATGTCTTCATGGAGAGTCTACTGTAGATAAAAGGTCTGCCATTTAGTCAGGTTATTGGTCCCAGGAAGAGAGAGGTATGAATAAGCCTGCTTTTGCTTGTAAGACTGATCTTGGGAAAATGAGTTTACGTTAATTTCCCTCACATACTCTATATTTCAGTCAAACTGATCTACTTACTGTTCTCTCTGTCTGTATGACATTCCAACGACCACTTGTCTTTCTTTACATAGCCTTTCTCCCATGCCTGGAATACTTCCTTTCTTACTTCTACCACCTGAAAATACTAGCTGCCTTAAGACTCAGGAAAAATGCTATCGCCTACAAGTGACTTTGAAGAAAGGTTTCCCCACTGGTTAATGTTTCTCCAAAAAATACTTTAGATTTATTTTGTGCTTAGTAATTTATGTATGTTGTTTTCCTTTCACCATAGTGGAAGGTAAACTCATTGAACACAATCTTATTCATGGCCCATTTGGGGTTTTCTTGGCAAGAATACTGGAGTGGTTTGTCATTTCCTTCTCCAGCTCATTTTACAGCTGAGGAAACTGAGGCAAACAGGATTAAGTTACTTGTCCAGGGTCACATAGCTAGTAAGCATCTGAGGCCAGATTTGAACTTTGGAAGATGAATCTTTCTGACTCCCAGCACTCTCACTACACCACTTAGCTGCCCACCGAGGTGCTTACTTTGTTGCGTTTTATTTATATCTTCGCATGCTCCTTAGTATTTATTGTATTCATCCTTTCTTATACTTGAGCAATATTCCACTGAAATTTTGTGACACAGTTTGTTGAACCCAGCCAACTGATATGTACTTCCCCCCCTAACACTTTGCTATCATAAATTGTGCTGTTATAAAATATTTGGTGTGCAGACAGTCTTTTTTTTTTTTTATAAATTACCTCTTTGGGGGTTGTATAACCTCTGGTGGAATCTCTGATTCAAAGAGTATGGGCATTTTATTTTCTCTTAACATAATTCCAAGTTGCTTTCCAGAATGATTGGACAAACTTACATGTACACCAAGAATGTCTTAGTGTACTTCTCTTTGCATAACCCCTCCAATGTTTCCCCTAGTAGCTTCATTGGCTTTCTTCAAGTCTTAACTAAGTCTTACTTTAGTAGACAGGAAGTCTTCCCTATTCTGCCTTAATCTTAGCACCTTGCATCTGTTGATTACCTCCAGGTCATCCTGTAAAATTGTTTGTACATAGTTGTTTGCATTTTGTCTCCTCATTACATGGTGTCTCTAGAGCAGAGACTGTCTTTCGTCTTTCTTTGTACTGCCAGCACAATCTCTGGCACATAGTAGGTACACAATAAATGCCAAATGATTGATTAATAAAGACATCAGCACAATGGATAGAGACATGTTCCTAAGCCATTATTGTCTGCACTAAATCTAAAGATGAGAATGATAGGGCAATAGGATAATTTTATTAACTTGGGCAATAGTCCTAAAAAAAACTAACTATAAATGTAACAAGCTAACGATTTGCCTTTGAACTATTTAATTACCACTCCTAATTAATTATTTAATTGCTGCTCATAATAAATTAATTCTAAACATAATTAGATGAGCAGAATGAGTAAATGATGATGAGACTGTTAAAAATTGGAATGATATATGATTTTATGTGCAGAGAATTCTTTCTACCACCCCATTCTGCAATGGGTTGATTAGTAGTTAAATTACTAAACAAGTCTCAGCCAGTTTCCTGAGCCATAGCAGTAAGGAACAGAGATGATGTTTGAACTCAGGTCTTTCTGACTAAGCCTGATGCTCTCTCTGCCATGCCATTCCTTCTTTCTAAAAATAAGAATAATGCAGAGAAATGAGAAGAAAATAATAATACAGAAAGATGATAGTAAAATGATAACGGTAATAGTAATAATAATAATGGGCATCATTGGAGATCTTCAAGGAAAGGCTGAATGACTACTTTTTCGCATATGGTATAGTGGAGGTTCCTTTTATTTGTGAATTGGGTTAGATCCAAATTTAGGTATATTTCAACTTTCAAATTCCAGTGTTTTATGATATTGTTTCCAATTTTTTGAATTTATTCAGGTGATTTGTTTCTGCCTAAAATATTTTCTTTGCAAGACTAAAAGTCTTATAATAGCCCCCTTCCAAGTTTCATTTAAAATCCTGCTGTGCTAAAGCAGGATTTCTGGGACAATTTGTTTTCAGAAGATAATAATGAAGTAGAGCTAATTGGTGGGACCCATTTGGGTCAGATAATCATGGTAATCAAAATAATCTCAGGTCCCTGATGACTGCAGTGACTTCAATCCAATGTCTCGCTTTTTTGTTAGTTAAAAATTTTCACTTTTCTTAGAATTCAGAGATGTGTTTACTAAAAACCAGTAGTTCCATGCAATATTATGGACAGGTTCAAATGTATAATGTGAACATGGTTATAGAACAACTACATTCTATTAGTCATCATCATCATTTCTTGCATCCTATTTGTGAAAACAAGTTTTTCCTACTCACCTTCAATCATGAGTTGAAAGACAATGGATGAACAAGGGTTTTAGCTGAGATAGTTGTATTCTGTTGAAGGGAGCCACATACATAGCTTCTCAAAAAAAGCCTAAATTTGCCTTGAAGTCTCACTTTCCTTCTGATACAAATTTAATGAATAATCAGGATGGGGGAGAGCAGCTGAATAATACATAAGCATGATGGGTGGGGGATAATTTCCATTTTTTTCCCACATGAATAAAGAATGAAACACATCAAGTGAGCCCAACTCTTTTTATGCTTACTGACAAGGATTATGTTTTTCTAAGATGAGTGGTTGTGAAATGAACAGAGACTTGGAGGCTATTTCAGGAGAAAAAGAGACTAGCTGCTAATATCGACCTTTGCTGAGATTTTGTACTTGAAGGAAATCAGAAGACAGAGAGATGAGTCAACCTTTGGAATACAAGTTGACTGGACCTATTTTTGGCATTTTATCAAGATTTTCTTTTCTTTTCTTTTTTTAAAAGTAACTTTAGTTTATTTTTAGTTTACATCATTAATTTCCACCAGATTTTGAGTTACAAATTTTCTCCCTATCTTTCCCCTACCCACCACCTCAAAACAGTGATCCCACTGTTTACCCCCTCCCCCAGTTTGCTCTCTTCTATATCCTCCCCCATCACCCACTGACTTTCTGGTAGGACAAGATGGATCTCCTTACCCTAGTGTCTGTATATCTTAATTCCCAGTTGCATGTAAATAATGATAATAATTATATATGTATATACATATATACATATTCTATATATAGAGAGAGATTCTTTCCTTTCTATTCTGTATATATATATATGTATATATATGTTTTACATATATATGTGTGTGTGTGTGTGTATATATATATACATACATACGTATATATATACATATACATATATATATATATATATATATATACATATATATATATTCTTTCCCTTCCTCTCTCATCCCCCACCCCCACTGGAAAGACAAGCAATTCAGTACGGGCTGTACATGTGTAATAAGGTAGAACATCTCTAGAATGGACATATTGTGAAAGACTGACTATATTTCCCTCCTTTCTATTTCACCTCCCCCTTGTTCTATTCTCTACTTTGTCTCTGTCCCTTTACAGAAGTATGTGCTTCTAACAACCCTCCACTCCACTCTCTCCTCCCCTCCATCATCCCACCTCTCATCCCCAACCTCCCTACTCTCCTGTAGGGCAAGATAACTAATTTAGAGTATATGTCATTCCTTCCCTAAGCCTTCCTGTTCTTCCTCTCTGTTGTAACAGTTATCCCTTGCCTCTTCTGTATGAGATGATTAACCCCATTTTGTCTCTCCCTGTCTCCTCTCATTCTATTTCTCTCCCACCTCTCAAATTTACCTTTTAAAATATCATCCCTTCCTATTAAATTGATCCTGTGCCCTCTGTCTATGTACACATATATACACACACTCACATATATATATTCATATGCATCTATATACCCTCCTATGTAGACATATGTGTATGTATACATATATGTGTGTGTGTGTATGCACACATACACACACACATTTATATTCCCTTCATCTATCCTCATACTGAGAAAAGTTTCATAAGTTACAATTATAATTTTTCCATGTTGGCATGTAAATAGTTCAACTTTGATAAGTTCCTTATGATTTCTTTTCCATGTTTACCTTCTCAAGCTTCTTGTATTTGAATGTCAAAATTTCTATTCAGTTCTGGTTTTTTCATCAAGAATGCTTGAAAGTCCTCCACCTCATTGAATGACCATATTTTCCCCTGAAACATTATACTCAATTTTGCTTGATGGGTGATTCTTGGTTTTAATCCTAGCTCCCTTGATATCTGGGATATCATATTGTAGGCCCTTCGATCCCTTAATGTAGAAGCTGCTGGATCTTATGTTATCCTGATTGTGTTTCCACAGTATTCAAATTGTTTCATCTTGGCAGCTTGTAGTATTTGCTCCTTGATCTGGGATCTCTGGAACCTGGCTATAACATTCCTAGGAGTTTTCTTTTGGGGATCTTTTTAAAGAGGTGATAGGTGAATTCTTTCAAGTTCTATTTTGCCCTCTGCTTCTAAAATATCAGAGCAATTTTCATTGAGAATTTCTTGAAGGATGATTTCTAGATTCTTTTTCTGATCATGGCTTTCAGGTAGTCCAATAATTTTTAAATTGTCTTTCCTGGATCTATTTTCCAGGTCACTGTTTTTTTCAAGGAAACATTTCTCATTGCCTTCTATTTTTTCATTTGTCTGGATCTGTTTAATAGTATCTTGATTTCTCATAAAGTTGTTTGCTTCCATTTGCTCCAATCTAACTCTGAAGGAATTATTCTTCTCAGTGAGCTTTTGAGATTGTTTTTCCATCTGGCAAATTTGACTTTTTAAGGCATTCTTGTCCTCATTGGTTTTTTGGGCCTCTTTTGCCATTTGAGTTAATCTGTTTTTTAAGATGTTATTTTCTTCAGTCAAGTTGTTGACTCTCTTTTCATGATTTTCTTGCATCATTCTTATTTCTCTTCCCAATTTTTCCTCTACTTCTCTTATTTGGTTTTCAAAATCCTTCTTAAGTTCCTCCATGGCCTGTAACCAGCTTACATTT
>JAQQSU010008589.1:0-12910 GCA_028627135.1 Pseudochirops cupreus | reverse complement strand
AATCTGGAATCTGGAGTTCCATAATCAAATGTTATGAATGTGTATCTATCTATCTATCTTTGTATATATATATATATATATATATACATATATATATACATATATGCAATTATTATTATTATTATTGACTACATCCAACTGGAACTTGAGATACACAGGCACTGCAGTTGGGAGATCCATCCTGCCCTACCAAAAAGTGACATAGGAGAGAATAGACTGGGGGAGGGGGGAAACACTGGGATGTCTGTTTTGGGGTGGTGGGCGGGGGAAAGACGGGGAGAAAATATGTAACTCAAAAAAAATTTTTAATAAAATAAATTTTAAAAAAAATTAAAAAAAATAAAAAATATGTCAAGGACTTTGTAAACCTTTAAGTGTCATATGCATATCAGTTATCATTATGGACTCTTCTTACCATAAGTCATCCAGACGATATACTTTCAAGTCAATTTTCTTGAGTCCAACAAGTGTCAAAGCTCAGTGATCACAGGTACAACAAGCAACTACCAAAGCAGGTTTTTCCCACCTTCGGGTAGCAGTTCCTGCAAATTTCCCTCAGACTGGAAGAATTCAAGACATTAAAGAGCTTCTACTATCTGACTGAAAACTTTTCTTTGCAGAATTAGACAACCACATATATGGAACATCAGACTTTTTCAGTTGGTTGGTTGGTTTTCATGAGCTTTTTTTCTTATTCTGTTTTTACTTTTTACTATAAGGGGTGGATCTTTAGAAAGGGGGGGAGGAGAAATAGTGGGAAATTCATAAGTGATGTAAAAAATGAAAGATGGCAGGATAGGGGCTAGCCCTGTGATTTCATTGCTATATCTTGGATAGAAAAATGGCACCTTTCAGAGATGGAAACTTCTTACCAATGTAAGTCAGCTGCTTCTCTGCAACTTAGAGACAGAGAGTTTCTTAGTACACCTTTCTGAGGGGGTAAGTGATGGGGAAGGGAGCGGGGGGAATGAAAGCCAGTATGGAACAGAGACAAGATTTGAAATTGAATTTTCTTGGCTTCAATGCTGACTCTAGCCACATGCCAAGCTGCTCTCAAAAGCAGAACATAACAATAAACATTTGATTTCTTTTTTTAAAAGAAGGGCTGTTTCATTTATCTGTGTTTTCCCAGTGTCTAGTACGGTACTTTTCTCAGAAAGTACTCAATAAATGTCTACCGAACAAATGAATGAATGAGTGAATGAATTTAGTGTGATTCTCCTGAATCCAAGATGAGTTTGCACTTTCTAAGCTACTAGAAACATTTTCTTTTTTTTTTCAGCATCCAAATCCCAGCTGCCCTAAGCTCTTTTCTCTTTTTTTTTTTCTAACTATGGTCCCTCCTCCAGCTAGGTTCCAGGCTTATCTTTGATCTGATTATTCTCTAAACCCAGAATCAGCTAGTCTCCCTTAAAAGAATCAGACCCTCATCATCGCCAACTTGCTACATACAGTTTAATTGCTTATAGTCATCTAACAGCAGTAAGAATAAAACTTCAGACAATTAAGTAGGATGGGAACAAATAAAATCACGGATTTAGGAGGAAAAAGTCCCTTAAAGGGCAAGTTCAACCCTGGTATTTTGCAGATGAGAAAACTGAGACCCAGATGAGGTTAAGTGATTCACCAAGGTCACATAACAATTAAGTGGCATGGTTGGGGTTCAAATCAATATTCAGTGCTCTTTACTATTTATCCTGGAAATTCCCCACAGGGTCAAACTCAGAATCTTGACATTTAATAGACTATTAGATTAATAGATTTCTTTTTAATTTAATTAAAATTATATTATTATATATTTGTTATAATTAATCAATCAATTAAATTAATAGATCTATGCAGCCAGACTGTGCTTCATTCTTCCAACCTACATGTAATATAGATGCATGTAATATAAAATTTTTGGCTTGTACATAGCATAAATCGATATCTGATCTGAGATCTGGCTCATTCAGTCTCCAAGGGAAGTCACAATTTTTAGCTCTGTGAAGGGTGGGAGGAGGCCAGAAGCCAGCCAAACAAGGGAGGATTCAGGACCTCCAAAGCTAGGTAATCTTTCTTTCACTCTTATCTTTGAGGGTATTACAGCTAGAATTACATCTATCTACCCTACATCTAATATTTATAATCTAAATGTATGACACTCTCTTTTAAGGGTTCAAAATGAAATACACTTTCTCTAGTCATTTTTAAAGGCAGGATAACATTTAGCTTACTCTCATGAGCTTAGCTCCCTCCCATCAAAAGCTACTTGCACAAAAGACAATCACAGATAGTTAATAAGCTTCATTATCAAAGTCAGCAGTAAACAGAAATTGGAAAAGTTATACAGTTTAAAGCAGATGAAAGAACATGCAAGAATAAATGAGATCTCAGCTCAACCAAGAAGAGAAAACAATTTCACCCAGGGAGCCTGCTTTTAAACTGTCTCTCTAGGGTGGCAAGCTCTGGGAATCAAGTGATGTGTTGGGGGCTGGCTTCCTCACACATCTGTGACTCTAGAAAGATCTCTCAGTGGCCATTCAAAAGTCCATGCTTTCCTCTCACCCAACACTCCTCTTCCTGTTACCCCCAATAAAAAGAATTCTCTTCTTCACTTAATCAGGTATACCACATCAAAGGTCTCTCGGTCCATTAGGAGTCATATCAAGAGTCTTCTCCCCACCATCTTGGTAAGGTACAATCACACTAAAAAGTCACATAACTAAAATACTACAGTCAGATATATCAGGTTAAGGAAGACAAGAGAGTTAACTATTGGGTGCATACTTGGAGCTAATTTTGATGGAGTATAGATTCACAGCTTTGTGAAACCCTTGACAACAAGTTGATACTCCCTACCTCAAAGAGAAAGGTAGAACGGAGGTCTCTCTAATGACCATAGAGAACAGAGAACTTTCCTCTTCTTCTCCACTGGGGATTGTGCAAAACACCAGGGTACACATGAAACTCTCTAGTGAATGGCCATCAGTACCATCAGGTACTTAAATGTAGAATGTTAGTACCAGAAAGTACTTGATTCAAACTGTCTAGACAACACAATTTTCCATTTTTTTCCCAGTCCTACCTATGGATCACTGAAGAATGACTCAGTTCAGGTTCCAAGAGAAAAGAGTTTCCGTGTTGGTTATCTACATTCATGGTCCATGCTCTTTTTGGAATCAAGGTTCAGGTTCCACCAAGAAGGCACTAGAGTCAAAAGACCTGGGTTGGAGTCTGGCATGATCGCTTAAATTTTGTGACTATGGGCAAGTCACTAAACCTCTTTGAGACTCTGATCCTTCAAATGTGAAGGTGAATTACCTCCCTCAAAGCACTCTTGTGAAACAAACACTCAGTAAAACTTAGAACTCTGGGTAAATGTGAATTATCATTATCCACACCACTGTTAAAGAAAGATGATTTCATTTTCCATCCTGTCTATGAAGCCTATGTAGAGAGAACAGCCTGGTAAGAATTTCTTAGGGGAGGGGCAGCAAGGTGGTACAGTGAATAGAGCACTGACCCTGGAGTCAGGAGGATCTGAATTAGAATCCAGCCTCAGACATTTGACACTTATTAGCTGTGTGACCTTGGGCAAGTCACTTAACCGCAATTGCTTTACTTTTCCCCCTCAGGAAAAAAAAACTCCTTAAGAATTTCTTAGGGGAATAATATACATTTTCTGCTCATTTGTAAGGCTGGCATTTATTCAGCTTTTTGATGGAACCATTACAGCATTATTCCCTTGGGGCAAATTTTAATACCATTTTGAAGTATCTTGGTGGGATCTAGCTACTGGCTCACCAAGACAAGCCCTTTCCTCTCAGTTACTGAGTTCCAAAATAAGAATTTTTTTTTAAATTGGTTTTGGGTTTGGTGCTCAAATGGTTTCACTGGTGTTGGGAATTCTTGGTATGAAAACTTCCTGTTCACTAGTTAGATTAGCCACACTCCTGTAACTCAAAGTTTTAAATCTCCCAAAGAGAAATTGTGACTTACCCATAGTCACAAAACTGTTTCACATCAGAGACACAACCCTTCCTGAAACCACAACCTATCGCCTGAGCTTTATATCTCAAAATGCCTCCCTGTGATTGTTTACCTTAACCACATAAAAATTGTGAAATAGATAAAAGTAACAACTTTGTAGCCTCTGCATAGTAGGGCTTCTTCCCTCCTTTTCATTGATCTCTCCCCTCACCTCACATCCAGGTACCAAGTGATGTGACTTCACTCCCTCAACTGTACCTCAAATTCTTTCAAACAAATTCTGGAACTACTGCAAGGTTTGTTTCCTGGTGGGCAAGCAGTTCCACTGTTAGACACTGTGTCTAATAGGGGTTGGGGAGGAGAAAACTCCCCTCTTCTCCCATGCCACCCCCGCTGCTTTTTGGATATGGATGCAGGGGACATTTGACACAAAACTGGTTCAAACTTAAACTCTCCAGAACTCACTAAGAGCTCTCAATTGACTCATGAGCTGGAAAACTGGGCTATTGATGGTATCACAGAGAGGGAGCCTGAAGAGCTTGAAGATGGCTTAGGAGCCATCTAGTCCAATTCCCTTCACACAAAGAATGGAAGCCAAGAAAAGTAAATGAGTCAAAGCAGTAATAACAGTGGTAGGATTCAAACCCAGATCTTCTGACCTCAAAACCAGCGTGTTTTCCACTGGATCAAACTTGCCTCTTAAGAAACCAAACCAAATCAAAAAAGCATCTTGCTTTCTCTGAAGACTGAGCTCCAAACTTCCTAACTATGAGAAAGACTGCACTGTCTACTGTGCTAAATTAAAGATATCCGTGGGTCTTGGCTAATTATCAGCCAGTCAAGCCCATGCTTCCTTTCTAATTCAATCAGAGAAACATTTTCATAATTTGTACATGGATACTGGGCATTGATGTATCTTCTTTGTTGTTGTTGTTTGTCCTTCCTTCTTGAAGAGGACCATGACATCAAGGAGGTGATGCCATGACATACAAGCAAATTGGATTTAAGTGAAGGAGGTCTCTTTACAGTTAGTTTAAGGCCTTGTTAACAGGATACCTCACTATCTCTGTTATCTAACCTTTGTTTTCGATGACTGCATCAACTTGGGAGCACAGAAAGGATCAATGGATCAAGACCAACTACTCCTCTACATGGATATTTTATATTTACTTAAATGTGTAAATGCTGTTTCCATTTCCCCACTCAGCCCCCACCCCACCCAGAACGTGAATTTCTCAGTGCCAAAGAGTGCTTTGGTTTTTGTCTTTGTGACCCCAGCACCTAGAAGAATTCCTGGCCTGTAATAGGCACCTAAATACTCACTAATGTATGAATGAAGGGCATTCTGCTTAAGGGAAGCTATGTGGTATAATGCTAAGAATGAGTTCTTCCAGCTCCCTGCTAACTGTGGAACTTCAGGCAAATATCTTCTTGTCTCTGGGCTTCAGCATTAAATCAATCAAAGGGCGGGAGTGGACCAAGTGACCCACCTGCCACTTTCAGGGTTAATTCTATGATTCCTTTTTGTTCTGTTCTTTCTTTTGCTCTTTGTATCCTCAGCACTTGGCACAGAGCCTGGTGTGTAGTGGATGCATAATAAATGCCTATTGACTGACTGACTTCACCCCCACTACATGTATGTTATCTGAATATGTGGGTGTGGATGTATCTTAGGGTGTGTTTCCAGCACCCACTCTCCTCTTTCTTTCCCACCACTTGTCTCCACACATTCCATATCTCAACACTGCAATTTTCATTTTTCTTTTAAGCAAAAAGACAACACACGAATTCATGATGATATACCAAGAAAAAACCATTAAAGTCACATAGAAAAAGAAAATGGCATATACTTACGCCAGATCATTCTTAAATTTTCTAAGTTAGTCTACTAAGTTACAATTCCCCGGCATACTTTGGCCACATTCTCTTTAACTGTCTGAAACACCCACTCCTTTCTGGCCCCAAGACTAGAATAGTTTCTTCACTCCCTGAAGGCATATTTCCCCAAGATGACTTGAAGATTTGTGTACCTTGGCTTTCTGAACTCTCTCTCTCTCTCTCTCTCTCTCTCTCTCTCTCTCTCTCACACACACACACACACACACACACACACACACACACACACACTCACACACACACACACACTCACACACACATCCATTCTTCCATTACCAAGCTGAATCTCAAAGCATCAGGAACTCTTCTGAAGGTATGTTGGACTTCTGTTGTTCTACTCGTACAAATATTACCACTTAATCACTTAGCTAACCAAAGCAAGGAAAAATCAGGAACTATAAAGAATTCCCATTACCTCAGTAATCAGAATAATTTACCTAGATATACAGATCACTTTTAAAGTTTGCAAAACACAGTTTCATCCAAGTCTGTCCTTTTCTATGTATAATCCCTTTCTTCAGCAAAACTCTATATATCACGGAGCAGATGCCTGCTGTGGGATTCTAATGCCTAGTTAGTTGGTCACCTAAACTTGAGTACAAATCCAGCCTCAGATACTTACTGTGTGACCATGGGCAAGTTACCTAACTTTTGCCTGCCTCTGTTTCCTCATCTGTAAAATGGGGATACCTACCTTGCAGGGTCATTGTGAGATCAAGTGAGATAATATTTGTGAAGTACTTAGTGTAGTGCCTGGGACTTAGTAAGCTCTATGTAAATGTTAGCTGTTACTATTTTTTAAAAACTCATTCAAATTATGGTGGTAATGGCTTATAGTGGCTTAATCTGTTGTCCCACTCAACAACATTTGCATTGTAATAGGCCCTTAACCCAAAGGAATATATGATATATGTCTAGCCAGTGCTATGGCATTACATTTTCATCTCTGTGGGGTCCCAAGAACACAGAAACATTTTAGAAAAGGAGATAGGCAGAACCAAACTGGAAATACACTTATGAAAGTAAGACTCCCATCATCCTCACTAGTCCAGAGAGAGGACAGAGGAAACGGTGCTACCCTGAATACATTCTGGGGCAAGAATCTGTGATGAGATAGAGGGAGATGCAATCTGTATGCTGTAGCACCCAAAGATGGTTTGTCTTCCTTTCATTGCCCTTGGATTGAGACTGCCATGTTTCTATTTGGGATGGCCAAGGCAATGGCCATGGTGACTATGATCATAGCTATGATGGTGACAAGAGGCACAAGCAAAGCAACCAGTGAACAACAATACATCTAGAGCCAGCACTATGGGAGAGATTTTGATCCAGAAGCAGAGATTCGAGCAGTGAAAGAGAGAATGCCACATGGTCAAGAATGCCAGCTATTATGATCCCCCATTGGACTGATGAAATAGGAAGGGAAGACTGATTTCTATTACCATATGCTCTTTTTTTCATTGTTTACACAAGGGAAGACAAAGTATGGATATTCCCACCCCTTATTTGGGAATGTACATGGTCAGGGAATCCCTTAATGATCTAGGAAGACTAAGGGAGGAGGTTTAGGAGATGACTCCAAACAGGAGTTCTATTCAATTTCTGTTCATTTTACTTTATATACAATAAATTATGTGACTGCACAATGGTATCTATGATTGTGGGGGGTTGCAAGTTAAGAAAGAGGGAGGATAGCCAGGCTGGGGGAGGGCTTTTATAAATTATAGATTCTGTGTTTTATATTTGACTTCATCCCCTTGCTTAATTCCAACCTGATCAGTACCACAAAGCTTAGAGGTGGGAGAAGCAATCTAGGCATGAAGTAATTGGGAACACTGGAGTCTTTTGGTGAAGTTATTTGTATGTATACACCAAGAAGAAACTGAGGAGACTACTGAATTGGGTAGAATACTACCTGAAGGGAACTCAGATCTTGCATTCCCTTATTGGACAATTAATACAGTGATACAACGTCAACTGGTAGGATTAAAGAAGGCAGTATTCAGCCACAAGAGATTTGGACTGCTTACCATCAACCAACCAATTACATATTTATTAATGAATACCATGTTCCACATATTGTGCCTCAGTTAAGCACTGAGATTCTAAAAAAAAAAAAAAATTAGTCTTTGCCCCAAGAACTCTGTATTCCATCAGAGAAACATCCATACATATAAATGAAGCAAAATATATGAACACTAAACACAAAGCAATTTCAAGGAAGGAAAAATCGAGGGCAGCAACATGAGCAGCTTGGGGTATCAAGAATGGCCTCGTGTAAAAGGTAGCCCTTGGCCTTTAAAAACTGGAGATTTTGAGGCACAAGGCATTCCAGACAGCCCAAGGAAAGGCAAAGATACAGCAGGCAGAATTTCTAAGTGCCACTGGTGGCATATATTATTTCAGAAACTGGAGAAGTAAAAGACGCTTTGGCTGTTTGGTTCCCCTCATATTCCATAACTTAAAAAGCTGAGAAGAAGCAGCAATCACCTTTGGGCTGGGGGGACCAAGGAAAGCATCACAGAAGAGATAGGACTTAAGCCTTTATAGAAGGTAGAATTTCAAAAGAAAAAGAGGAGAGAAAAGGATATTTCAAGAAAGGAAAACTGGATGATATGGTGGGTGGCATGGATAAGTATGTTCAGGAGGCAGAGCAGATAAACTTAACTGGAGGCAGGGTGCCCATAGATTAGGAATATCAGTATAAAAGGCCAGGAAAAAGTTCCATTCTTTTTCCATCCATACTTTTGATTAAACCTCTTAGCTTCCAGACTACTTAGAGTGACATCTGGAGGGATTAATATGTTCAAGCCATGAGACCAGCAAGGGAATTTTGTAGGTCCTGCTACTATAAAACCGTAACAGAGAGTCTTGTCTTGATCACTGAGGCATATGCCCTCTTTAATAAGTGTATGCTTATACCCCTGAGAGCATTCCTTACTTAAAAGTCACACAAGGGCCTCAAAGTCTGGCCCTTGATTTAAGTCAACTTGTCAACCAGGTGAAGCCTAATTTATTTCCAGGATATTCCTGAGAAGTAGTCTTTAGATGAGGGTGCAGGAGGAAGGAATGTTGGACTTAGAATAAGGGGGCTTAGGTCTGAATTCTGACTTATTACTTGTGTGAACATTGGACAAATCATGACCCTTCTGGGACCTCAACTTCCTTATTTATGAAAGAAGAGATTTGGGACCAGCTGACCTCTACAATCCTTCCAGCTCAGAATCTATGATTTTATGACCAATCTGAAGCTAATAGCTCTGAAGTCCTCTTTAAGAGAAGTAACCTCGATGATGAGTGGACCATTGCTTTTGGTTCTTTCTCTGGTCAAAAAAATCACTTCTGTTTTATTCAGCTAAGGCACTAAGGAAAGGGAAAAGTACACTGTATTCTTACCACTCAGGGGAGGGCAATAGTGCCCCAGGGGAAATCAGATTAGTCCTATGGCTTTTTTAGTTTGTGTTGGGTTTTAGAGTCTGAGGTCTCAAAAGTAAGTACTCTTTCTTGCTGAAATTTCCAGTCATCACTGATGTGTAAAGGGAGGAGGGTCAAGTCAAGTTCAAATGAACCAAAATCCCCTTCTCAGAGCTAAGGCACATTATAGGATTCCCCTTTTAATTTCCAACCACCTGTCAGAAAAGAACAAATCTCCCCGTTATCAGCATTAACACACCCCACCCCCAACTGACTTCTGAGTGTGGCTACACAGGACTGGCACCGTCAGAACCAGGCTTGCCAGAGGAGGAGGTGGCAGACCCTTTGCATGATGTTATTCCAGTGGCAGCAAGGTCTATTCCCATTCCCCAAATATCACCTTCATCGGCTTGTGGAAGCCTAAAATTGCACAGTTATGGATTTGTCCATTTGGCTTATATTAATCACACACAGATCACAGAAGATCTAAGGGTTGGAAGAGACCCCAGAGGTCATGTCGGATCAAGAATCCCCCCTACATAATGGCAAAATAGTCACCCAACTTTTGTTTGAAAATGTCGAGTAATGGGGAACCTAGGAAGTGAAAGAAGGGGCAAGGGAGGGAGAAGAAGAAGCCATTATGTTTTTCCATAGCTTCAAAACTAAGGAAGTTTTTCTGACCTTAAATTGAAATCTGCCTCCCTGAACCTTCTGCCTCCTCAATTCTACCCTCCAGCATCAAAAAGAACAATTCTAATTCCTTTCACACAGGATCACCCTTTGGTTGTTTAAATCTATCTCTTATATTCCCGGACTTTTCTTAGTTAGGTTAGTCTTCTGCCTAGCTTGGTTTCTTTGCATCTTTGTGGCCTCCTTTTAGAGTAGTAGTCTCTTCTAATAGCTCCAGCTGGCTATGGTCTGGCACCCCAGGTTCTGCACCCGGCTTCTGAGCAAAGATTTGACTCTGGTCTTTGGCTGTTGGGGGTGTTACTACCCTCAGCAGACATTATATATCATTCCCAATCCATTCTTCTTTCATCTTGGAGTCTTTAAACTCATCCTTCAGCTTCTAGCCCACAGTAGGAGGCTTAGGAATTAATTTCCTATTAACCCTGTAGATTAGCAGTTTTCAACCTGTGGGTCACAACCCCTTTGGGGGTCGAACGACCCTTTCATAAGGGTCACAGGGGTCGCCTAAGACCATCGGAAAACATGTTTCCGATCGTCTTAGGAACCAAGACACCACTTCTCTGTCTACAGGCAGGTCCGCCCACATGCAGATACGCCCACATACAAGTATTAAAGGGTCATGGCATTAGGAAGGTTGAGAACCACTGCTCTAGATAGTTATTTCTTTGAGTATCTGGCAGCTGTTATAGTACAGCTGCCATGTCATCTTCCATACTGTTGTGAGAAACACACTTGTGGGGGGTCACAGAACTTCCTAGCTAGGGTGAGGGAGTGAGCCTCAGGTGAGCTTCTGCTGCCTGCTGCTTCCCTGGGGGCCCTTAGGATATACCCCACAAGATATACCCCTTAAAATGGCAAAGCCCTTCTCACTGAAAGAACTCAGAGTGTGTGGAGGAAGGTGTTTATTACACTTCTGGAAAGGAAGTAGTGTGGTGCTCATTAGGGACACACCAGCACACCAGCAAGAGAGAGGTTATGCAGTTCTGTCCTTCCTGATAGATTTAGGATTAGTCAAATTCCTTACATTCCTCACTTTATTTCCCTACATTCCCACTATATATACAGATTATATGCAGATTACATAGGCATGGCAGGCAGGATACTTGAGACCTGACCAGGTGGGACCTCTTCTAGGCTCAGAGCTGAGTGCCATGCTCCACTTTTCTAGTTCCCTTTGGCCATTGTCATAGTTCCAGGAAGGCCAGGGTTTTAGTAAAGTAAGAGAATAGAGCTTCGCCACAGTTATTATCTTCCAATAACTTTTGTGGGAACAAAACAAGATACCATACTGTCAATGCCCAAACCCCCTCTAAATCAATACCAATCAATCAAGGAAACTAAGAGTACAGTGAATAAAGCTCTGGATCTGGAGTCTGGAAGACTTGAGTTTAAATCCAGCCTCGGATATGTACTAGCTGTGTGACCCTGGGCAAATCTTTTAACCTTTGTCTGCCTCAGTTTTGAGTGGGGTACACTCTCTGCACCCTCTGTGAAGACTCCTCAGAATGAGAAGGGAGAGAAACTATCTGGAAACCAGAGACAGACTTTTGTAAGACTGGACAGACCTGAGTCCTGGGTTTACACAACCTAGGACCCTTCCCCCCTTCCCTTGCTGTCATCAGCATTAAGCCCCTTTCAGGAGTTTTTGATCTCCATCCTTGCTTGCGAACTTTTCCCCTCCCTTGCTTTGGTGTTTACCAAATAAAGACATGGATAATACCTTGGCTCCCTGTCCCACCTCCCAGACAATAGGCAGGCTTCTTTGTTATCTGCCATTGGGTTAGATTTCGCACCAAGACTGAGAGCCCACCTCCCAGCCAATGGGAGAAAGGACAGCTTGGGGAGGAGGGGACTTGACTGCCTTAGGGTATAAATTCCTGTTTGGTCTTTCGTAACAAGCCTCCTCTCCTTGATCCCCGCCATGGAGAGGACTGCCCTCTTCCTGTGGGGGAAGAGAATAAAACTTCCTGTTCCTTCCTCAAGATACCTCTGACTTTTGATTTTTCTTGGGTAGGGGATTTTTGGGGTCCTTGTACCCCACACAGATTCCTCATCTATAAAATTAAGATGATAATAGCACCTACCTCCCAGGGTCGTTCTGAAGATCAAATGAGATAATATTTGTAAAATGCTTTGTAAACCTGTTTTTATTTATTATATAAATAAATTAAATTATGATGCTCCAGGCATCAGTCTAACAATTAGAGATACAAAGACTAAGTAAAAGTCGTCCTTTCCCTCAAGAAGCTTCTATTTTTCCAGTGAGGGAGATAACAAGTACATGAACAGCTACAGTCAATTCAATTTTATAAACTTAAAAAAAAAAATGTTCATTGTGTATCCCCAAGAGATTGCAGAAGTGGGAGGGAGACCCGCATGTACAAAAATATTTATTGCAGCTCTCTTTGTGATGGCAAAGAATTGGAAATTAAGGGGATGCCCATCGATTGCAGAATGGCTTAACAAACTGTGGTATATGAATGTAATTGAATATTATTGTGCCATAAGAAATGAGGAGCAGATGGACTTCATATTTACCTGGAGAGACTTATATAAACTGATGCTGAGTGAGAAGATCAGAACCAGGAGAAATCTGTACACAATTACAGACACAATGTATGTGTGATGACCAACTTTGATAGACTGGACTCTTCTCAGCAAGGAAAGGCTATAAGACAACTCCAAAAGACTCCTGATGGAAAAAGATGTCTACGTTCAGAGAGAGAACTAGAAAAAACTAGAGAGAACAGAGTTTGAATGCAGATTGAGCAAACTTCCTGCTCTCTCTTTCTTGTTTGGTTTTGTTTCCTCTTTCCATTGTTCATTCCATTGGTTACAATACTTCTTTATAACCTGACTAATGTCTAATGTGAAAGTATTTGCAGATACTATACTTGATTGCATGCTGCCATGGCGGGGGGGGGGGGGGGGGGGGGGG
>JAQQSU010008588.1:0-12910 GCA_028627135.1 Pseudochirops cupreus | reverse complement strand
ATGATGTCTGGGCTCTTTTTTTGATCATGGCTTTCAGGTAGTCCAATAAATTTTAAATTGTCTCTCCTGGATCTATTTTCCAGGTCAGTGGTTTTTTCCGATAAGATATTTCACATTGCCTTCTATTTTTTCATTTGTTTGGATCTGTTTTGTAGTATCTTGATTTCTCATAAAGTCATTAGCTTCCAGTTGCGCCAATCTAATTTTAAAGGAGTTAATTCTCTTCAGTGAGTTTTTGAAATTCCTTTTCCATCTGGCAGAGTCAGCTTTTTAAGGAATTCTTTTCCTTGTTGGCTTTTTGGGCCTCTTTTGCAATTTGAGTTAGTCTATTTTTTTAAGGTATTATTTTCTTCAGTATATTTTTGAGTCTCCTTTAGTGGGCTGTTGACTGGCTTTTTATGATTTTCTTGCATCATTCTATTTTCTCTTCCCAATTTTTCTTCTACTTCTCTTCCTTGATTTTCAAAATCCTTTTTGAGCTCCCCCATGGCCTGTAAGCAGTTCAATTTTTTCTTGGAGGCTTTTGATGTAGGAGTTTTGACTTTACTGTCTTCCTCCCACTCTATGCCTTGATCCTTTTTGTCCCCCCAAAAGGATTCTGTGGTCTGTTTGTGCTTCCTCTGCTTGCTCATGTTGCCACTCAATTACTTGACTTTTGAGCTCTTTGCCACGGTAGAACTCTGCTTCCAGAATGGAGAGAGCTTTGTCCCAAATTACTGGGGTTTTTGCAACTGCTGGAGCTATTAGGAGGACACCTTCTTGACAGCCCCCACAAGCTCTGGCTCACTGGTCACACACCCCAGGACTACCACCCAAGATGATCCAAATCCAAGCAGATTAAAGCAAAAGCAATTGCCCTTTGAATGGTTGCTTGGTCCCCCTATGATCTGCAGGCCAGGAGCTCCCAAGGCAGCCATGCAATGGTGGCTGCACAGCTGCTGTGCCCTTGGCCACTTCTCACCCCTGGGGGTAGGAGCTGGACGTTTCTCTTTCATTCCCACCCCCACCCTTCCAACAGAGTTCCACACTGACCTTTTACTTTGTCTTTGGCATTTATGGGTTGAGAAGTCTGGAAACTACCACAGCTGCTGGTGATTCACTCTCCTGAAATCTGCTCTGGCTGTTGCTGGTCAGGGCTGCCCTGGGGCCAGAACCTTATGGCTCATGTGGGACTGGGCTCGGCTCCATCTCAGTGCAATAGACCCTTCCTGTCTGCCTGCTGGGCCTCTTTTGGCAGGAGATTTGTTTCTCTCTGTCACTTTGTGGGTTCTGTAGCTCTAAAGTGTGTTCAGAGTCATTTTTTTTTACACGTATTGGCAGTGGTTGGAGTGGGAGCTCACACCAAGTTTGTGCTTCTACTCTACTATCTTGGCTCCACCCCCAAGGCTGGATTTAAATTCAGGTCCCTTCCTGACTCTAGGCCCAGAGCTGGGACTCCAGGTACATCCTACCCTGTAGCTGTTAGCTAGAATGGAGGTTCTAGCTAGAGGTTAGCTAGAATGGAGTTCCCAAAGGCTTTTCCAGTGCAGCATATTTTCCAGGAGGTCCTATCATAGTGTAAATGCTAATGATGGCCCAGTAAGTCTTTGCTGTCTGAGGACCAGCCTAAGATGAGCTGGGAGAGGCTTGTCTTTGGAAGGTGATGAGTTTCTGGCCAAGGCAACTCACAGTCATGGCCCAATAAGATTGAGAGGGGTTGCCACATGTATCAGTGGAGGGAGGACACTGGTGAAATAATAGATCATTGCAGATGAAGCATATGTGTCTTCTCTCCTCCTGTTAGATTGTAAGCTTCATTAGGTAAAAACCAGTTAATTGATCTTCCCATTTTTTCTGCAGCCCTGTGTAATGCCATGCACTAGCAGCTTTTCAGAAGAATGCTACTGTGAACAGCTTTTAAGGTTCTGGTACACTCTATTTCATGACAAATCAGAACAAAACATTCATGGAAATCAAGGTATAGCATTCACAACAACTTATCACAGAAAATGCCACATAGTTTCCACTACAGTGGTCACAAAGTTTTGAACAAAGAACAATCATTTAGTAACTCAATCATTCAATCATCCTTAGGGAAGTTTGCCTCCTCAAGGGACACAAAGTGCAATAGTCAAAATTCTCCCCTGGTGGAGCACACTAAGTTAACTCAGTTATTCACTTATTCAGTCATCAATTACTAAGTACAGTCATTTAGTCAATAAATCATCCTTCATCATTCACTATTCAGTCATCAGAAAATACTCAGATCCTCCACCCTTAGGTCAATAGTAAATTATAATCGTCTTAGTCAGTATACAGTATCCAAGTAAAGTCTTATTTCAGCTTGACTTGGGGTGGTTCCTCAGATTCCCTGGTTTCCTTTCATGGTCCCAGATCCTACCTGGGTTCAAAGGCAGACAGGTCCCAGGTCCAGCTCTCTGTGCAGTCTCTGTTCCACACTGAAGCTCACAGTGTCCAGTCCACCCCAAATCCTTCACAGTCTCTGGTCCCAGGGAGTCAAGGCCCAACAAAGCCACAAACAAGTTTATACAAAGTACCAGCATCACAGTCATGCTTCCTCAGTCCCCTGGCAGCTCTGGCTGGTCTCAGTAGAAGTCTCAGTTGGCTCCCAGAATCAAAATCACTCCATCCAGGTTTTCAAAATCAAAATAATTCTCTTTGGACTGGGGGGGTGCGGAGGGGGAGTGGGGCTTTCCTCTTTAGCCTCCTGGCAGCAGCAGCTTCTGCCTGCCTCCACAGAGTTTGCTCCAAGAAGATCTAAGTTACCAATTCTCATTTTTCTTCTCAATTTTCAGTCCAGCAGTAGCAACCCAGCCTCCAGATGCTGCTGAGAAAAATTCTCTCTTTCTCCAGTGGCAGTAGCTTCTGCCTCCAGGTCCTTGTCCCAAGAAATTCTGCCTCTCCCTCTCTAGGTTTTTCCTTATATACAGTATTGCATTAGCTTCCTGTTTGAGCCAACCCCTTCCTGTTACGTCAGCCACAGGGATATATACCTTCTTGATTAATTACTAAGTGCTAAGTACCTGTTACCTTTGCCAATATAAAGGGATCTTCAGATTCAAATTACATTACTATTACACCTTGTATAGTCAAGGGCCAGCATGTTTTGGTGGAAAGAGAACTGACTTTGGAGTCAGGGTGACCTAGGTTGAGCTCCACTTCTGAGATATTCTGACTGTATCACCTTGACAAGTCAGTCAGTCAGTTAACAATTACTATGTGCCTACTATGTGCAAAGCATTATACTAAATGCTAGAAATGCAAATGTGAAAAAAAAGATAGTCTTTGTCCTCAAGGGGCTTACAATCTAATGGAAGAAGACATAAAAGGAAGCTGAAAAGCAGGGGATGAGAAAGGAGGAGGAGGAAAGGTACTGGGGTCAGGGGCCATGGTGGAGAATTCTAGAAGAGTGTAGTGGGTGGGAAATGAAGAGATGGTTGACCTGGTCACTCTTTAAATGGAGATTCTGGGAGGAGCTCACTATTGTCTACCCTCTAATCAGAAGGAGAAAGGAACCCAAGGTCCTGAGGGTTCTGAAGAGTTGTGAGTTTCAGGGCTGATGTGATCTTGGAAGATGAAGATGTCTTTGGTATATGATGGAGGAGTCCAGAGGAGTCCAGTGGATGGAGAAGGAAGAGAAGGCTGGCCTGGGTGCCTTGAAATGGACATTTTAGGAGGAACTGTGTGCTTATTAATCCTCTCAGCTTTCTAAGACTAGAAATGGCATAATAGATGGTATTCCACATTGGAAGAGGAAGTTTTCTAACTGAAGAGAGCTCCTAATAAGTTTTTATTCAATGAAAAAAAATTACTTAACATCTAGCACAATGCATTGCACATAGTAGGTCTTTAATGAATATTGGATGAACAAAAAGCATTTACATTCATTCATTCTACAATGGGTGGCTTAAAAAATGATACTTAAATATTTTTCCAGTCTTCAGAACATTTACTAGCTCCCATGGAGTATTTTGTACATGCTATTAAGACTAGAAACCCAGGTTACAGCAGGAAGATATGTGGCAGCCAGAGGGAAGCAAAACCTAGGAAATGAAGGGGCTAAATTTTTTTTAATTACAAAGAAAGCAATTCTTTTCCACATGTGATCCTCAAATTCCCCTACCGAAGAGGAATAGAGAGTTGTTTGCATATTGGGCCAAAATTTCACTTGGTCCTTGAGCGCAGGAGGAGGAATGGATGGCATTTAGCAATTTCATTAACCTTTCAGAGTAAGTCACTTTTTACCTGGAAACATCTGCTCTGAGTGATGCCTTGAATTTACTCATGGGCCTCTAGAGATTGATAGGAAAATAAACTCTCTCCTCTCTGCCCAGTGTTGGCTTGCCAAGCCTGTTAAATAGTCCCCTTTAACTTGGCACTGTCTCCTCCAAGAGCATCTTTGGGGACCCAGGTGTTCTGGATTGCTGCCAAAGTCAGAAAGATTGGAACTATGTCCCACAAATTGTAGTTTGGAAATTGAAACACAAATCAAATGTATGCCACTCAATTTCAATTATCTCCTCCCTGCCTTCATCTGCCCAGATTGGAGTCCTGATCATTTTTTATTCTGTTCTCATATAACTGTCCAACTCTGCCCAAGGCTAGGAACCAAACTCATCATCTCTCTCCCATCCTCTGAAACCTGTCCCTCCTACTGTTTTTTTTATTCATTTCTGTTCATGACATCACCTTCTTTTAGTCACCCAAATTTAAAACCTCAGTATTGTCACTGATGACCTCTGAGGTCCATTCCTGCTCTGGGTGTCTCTATTGTTATGATGACCTGTGAATCTCATCTCCTTTACCCCAACTTGTACCTGTTGTTGAGTGCCATTTATTTTACCTCCACAATTACTGTTCCATCTTCTCTGCTCCCGTGATTAATCACCATGGTTCAGGACCTCATTAGATTTCCCATTGATTATTGGATTAGTACCTAATTTATTTTTCTATCTTCAGTCTCTTGCTTCTACAATCCATCCTTTAGAGAATCACAGAATTATCCAAACTTAGAGTTGGAGGTGACAACAGAGGTCATCTAGTCCAACCTATATCAGAATAGAGTAGCTGTATCTACATCTATGGCAAGTGGAAGTCATCTGACCTTCACTTGCAGATCTCCAAGGGATGGGGGACTCACTACCCCTCAAGACAGTCCTTTCTACTTTTAGATAACTCTAATCATTTGGAAGCTTTTTCTTATGCTGAACTGAAATTCATGATTTGTACTGGAGGACCAAAGGATTCAGAGCTGGAAGATACCTAAGAGGTCACCCAATCTTTTCACTGTGGGGAAACTGAAGCTCACAGAGATGAAGTGACTTGTTCAAGGTTGTACAGGTTTTAAATATCATAGCTGGGATTTGAACACAGGTTCTTTGACTCCATTATACCTTGTCATTATACCTCCTCAATGAATCCTACTTCTGCCTTCTGGGCTTACACAAAGCAACTCTAATCATCTTTCTGCATTGCAGACTTTGTATATTCAAGTAGCTCTAACCTGTTTTAGTAGTTCAGGGATCTGTGATTTTGTCACTGTGGGTACTCTCAGTATTCACACCAATTGCTACCCCCTAAGACTTAGTAGATTAGTGGTTCTCAACTTTCCTAATGCTACGACCCTTTAATACTCGTATGTGGGTGTATCTGCATGTGGGCGGACCCGCTCGGAGATGGATAGAGGGGTGGTGTCTCAATTCCTAAGACCATGGGAAATATATGTTTTCTGATGGTCTTAGACGATCCCTGTGAAATGGTCTTTCGACCTACAGGTTGAGAGCCACTGTAGTAGATGGTCTTTGGGAGTTCCCATGACTGAAAAATTCATTTCCAAAGTGGTGATGAACCTCCCTCCAAGAACTTAACCAGGCTTGTCTTCAGATGACGTATAGAATCCATGATGGACATCATGCCTCAATCCTTTTCAGCTTGGTAGGACTAGCCGGACTTTTCTGATCCATTGATATACTCTTCAAGAATACAGGGTCACTTCCACACCACAATAAGGCACAAGGGTAGGACTTTAGTGGATGGAACTCATGTCCTCACCACTTTTTCTCTCCTATAGGCCACTCATCCTACAGCTGACCCTCATATGCCATGGATTCCCAGTCCCTTCACCATGCTGATTACTCCACTGTATACTGCTCCAGCTTGTCTATGTCCTTCTTAAATTTCATCTTTGCTACTTTGACTTTTTGGCCAAAGGAAATCTCTTTAGTGTTTTTTCATTCCAAAGCTCTTGTAAGATGTTATCATGATAGTGTCACTCACTGCCTCTATACCCCAGGATCACATTGTAAGTGGTTTGGGATTTCTGAATAGCATCTTCCATCCCAGTCACTGGGAGGCAGTGTGGTACAGTAGAAGGAGCGTTGGATTCAAATCCCAGACCAAGTCACTTGCCCCTTGGAGTTTGTTTCTCTATCTGTAAGGTAAGGATAATAATACTTGTACTACATGACCCACAAAGTTGTTTTGAGGATCAAATAACATTTTGCTTGTAAAGTGTTCTTCAAACCTTAAAGCACTATGTTGGTGAGGAGGGGAAAGATAGGACTGGTGAACATCCTTGCTGTACCTAGGTAATGCAGTCGCCAAGAGGAGAAACCTGGGGAGGCTATTTTGATAGACCATGTAATGGTCCAAGTAGTAGAAATGTCCTACTCCCTGATTTGGGGCATGACATTCTTTAATTGGTTCTAGTTTGCTAACTATATAAGTGAAGAGATGAACTATTGATTGGCTATGGAGCTAATACTGGGGTCCATTCAAAAATCACTAACTGGTCACAGCAAATCTGGTCCCCATTTCTGCCCAGGTGTGTCTGAATGAAGAGGTAAGAACTGTTGATGCTGGGAGACACCTTGGGCTAATCTCCCCACTGGGGATTCTACAGTGCAGCCTGGGAGCCCATGGCCCTGCCATTGCTCCTGTCTCTGTTATGCCCGTTCTTTCATGTTTTAGGTGAAGGTGTATTGGAGATAACTATGATCTTGTAAGCTTTGAAAGGTCAGGAGAGAGATCTGTCATGATGTGAGAGCCAGAGTCTATGCCAGGATTTGGTGGAAGCCAGAAAATGAGGAGCAAAATCCCAAGCAACCTGCTTGACCTAGCCCAGTAGTAACAGAAATGCAGGCTCATTCATTTATTGATTATGCTGGCTATGCTGCATTTATAAGTCATCTAGTGGTAGAAATTGAAATTATATCTTTGCCATTCCTTAGTCCATTTATAAACGTCCCTTCGTAAAAGCTTTTGTTGTTGTTGGTTTAGTTATGTCTGACTCTTCATGACCCCATTTGGGGTTTTCTTGGCAAATATACTGGAGTGATTTGTCATTTCCTTCTCTAGCTCATTTAGCAGATGAAGAAACTGAGGCAAATAGGGATAAGTGACTTGCTCAGAGTCACACAGCTAGTGGTAATGGTAATTATTTAAATGGGCCTGCGGCACTAATCCTTGGAGGTTAACAATGGTTGGAACAAATTGGAATAGTGTCTTTGACCTAGAACCCTGTGCGGGGATGAAGCCAGCCTTGCCCTGGGAGGAGACTTTTGAGACGGGCAACAGCTAAATAACTCTCAGCTAATATTAATTACTACTCCAGCACCAAGAAGGTGTCACCAGTGAAGTTCAGATATGAATTGAAGGGCCCGAGGATTTAAATAATTTTCACAGAATCATAGGCCCAGGTCGGGAGGGACCTCAGAGGTCAATTTGTCCAAGTTCTTCATTTTACGTGTGGGAAAACTGGGACACAGAGGTTAAGGGACTACTCAACATCACACTGTCAATAAGTATCAGAAGAATTAAAAAAAAATGACCCTGTATATTCTGGCCATATTTAAAGTGCCAGATGTTTAATTCATTTCTTCACCAAACTGTTCAGTAAGACTCTTATGGATTCATTCCATTTAACAAACATTTATCAAGCATCAACTATATGTAGTTACTGAGTTTTGTTGCATAACTACACGTTCTTAATATATGTTGTCATTCTGCTTCCCCATTGAAAAAAATCTGTTCTGTTCATTTGGAAGTCCCTTTCATAGTCTCCTAAATGAGGTTCATAATCACTCAGAACATTTTGGCCTAACTATCCACACAAATATAACCAAGTGGATGAAGAATGTTTGTTGTCCAGATTATGCTCTATGATCAAATGGACGATGGATGGAGCTGGTTTATCAAGAAATGTATCTTGAACAGATATTACACATGGACAATGAACTGCTTATAGAATTGAATAAAGTGAGGAATAGATTACATTCAGGAAAATTTTCAGTGCTTTAAATGATCCCAGGCTTCTGTAAATAGTCCCATCTTTTTACCACCAATATTCTTTTGTTATAGATTTTTATGGATGCGAATCATATAATAACCACAGTCTTTGAATATCAAGATTGAGTCTCATCCAAAGGGTAATGGAGAGAGGCCCAGTGGGTGCAAGCAGATGGCAGCATTCTACCAAATGACTAATTGTGCATTAGAAGCAATACAAAAGATATCATCAAAGAGGCATAAGTAGGATTGGAAAAGGAGGTGGGCTGGCTATGTAGTGAGGATGAAGCATAGCAGATGAGATAGCCTGTGTGCATCATTGTTACCCATATAAATGAAGGGATCTATTAAAGGGTCCCCAGAATGTTAGGAAGATCCCTGAGAGATTTGTAGGAGGTCATAGACAAGGGTTGCATGGGATAGGATGGAATGCATTGGTTATGATTTGCACTATTGGCGGGAATACCAGCTTCAATGAGGTAAGAAATATAGCTGTATGTTAGTGCTCCTTTCTAATTGGGACAACTTTATTTCTTGAAAGAGGGCAGGAACAAGGACAGTTGTATGAAAAATAGCGAAAAAAGCAGCCCCTTAGAGGAAAAGTATTTATTCAAGGCAAAGATGGTTGAAATGTCTTATTTCCCAGAATCTAATTTATACATGGTTAATATGAAAACTTTGAGGTTGAGCACTGGGAAATTCTGGCATTTATGACTATTTGGTGACTCTGGGACAATTGCATATTGCTTCTTGGTGGCTTGGCTGAGAGTAATGTAGACTTTGGCCTCTCACCATAAGCTTGAGGTGACTAATTTCACATCAGAGACTTTGTGGTATAGGTCAAGTACATATCTCTGAGTAGTCTGAGGAGAGTCCTCAGATCTGGGTCATAGGACGACCTCAGAATTTGTACTGCCACCTGCTATTTGGAAGAACTAAACGGAAGATAAATTTTAATTCTATGAAGAGATGACTAGAGACTTTTCTTTCTTTTTTGAAGAAACTGATTTGAGGGAAAAGGTTGGCAGCTTTTAAGGGATGATTAGAGAGGAAATGTTCTGCCTTCACCATTCCCTACATTGACTTCTATTTTCTGAGGTGGAAACCCTTCAGAACTCAAGGCAAGAGGGCAGATCTGGAAAGGTTCTTTGGATCCTAAGCTTAGGGCTTTTGTTTTACTGGAAGAGCTTAACACACTATATTGACAATCCAGAAAAATAACAGCCAACAGAGAAGCAGCTCTACTCAGCTGGAGGAGGGAGTAGGCTCACCCATCAGTAGCACCAACTATGCTTTGAGGACACAGAGGGTGTCAAGTCTCACAGTTCAGAATCATAACTTGCCCCAAGCATATGTGTTACCTACACATGTGCCTTCAAGTGATGGTTTTGTTTGTGTCCACTCTCCCCAAGGACACTATGTGCGTTGATAGGAGAGGGTATTCCAGGTTTCTGGGTGGAATTTTCCATTTTAATTTTTCTTTACATTCTATTAATACATATTTCCAATTAAGAGTTAATGGTGTCAACTTGGCTGATTTGTTAAAAGTTAATTGCACTGATGGGGACTCAGGAGCTATAATTGTTAGTCATAACAGTACCCTCATATCAGGATCACCTCTAGGCCTCTGAGGGTGAGTTGTAACAGTGTGGTACCCTTATCTGGGAACTCCCTGACCTGCCAACATGAGTGTGGGTTGAGTGAGTGAGCCACTAATGAGCTATATAAAAATGGACCGTGATAAGGGGCTTAATGTTAGAAAGAATAGAGAAGTGAGAGCTGCCCCTGCAGATGCTCCTGAACAATTGTATCCAAGTTCATCACATCTTCAGGAAGAATAGGAAATTGGCCAGTCCAAAGCTGAAATTGAAGAAATACACAGACAAGATTGCAGACCCCATATTAATTTAACTATGTATTGGAAAAATGGATAAAATACTGTAATCAGGGCTTTGTTAGATAATGAGGTGGAGGCCTCCCTCATTTATGGGTAAGGCAGAAACCAGATGATTTTCCAAAGGCTGCAGAGATTATAACACCTGGGAAAGACAATATTGTGGCTGTTGTTTATTCAGGAGAAGATGGTTGTCAAATTTTACCCTTAACTCATGTATTCTACCATGAATGAGGTTATGATAGTGAGTTCATGGACTCCAGAGGCATGGCTGACCGTATATTTGTTTTTTTTGACTTTTTGTCTGTAAAACTTGTTTTCTGTAGGCTTGGTACCCTCCACCTGCAGATGCCTGATTGCTTAAGCCAGATGTCATCCCCTGTCCATGACTGTGAATGTGCTACTTCTAGACCTGGTGTCAACCAAGCTCCACATGCCAGCTAAAGAACTGACCTTCCTAGACCTGGCATTGACCAAGTTTCAGATGATAGCTAAAGAACTGAACTCTCGAATGGGACCTCTTGGGGCAGGGGCAGTTCTGTGTCCAATTTCAGCATGACGTAGCTTTGGAGAAGAGACCTTCACCCCTTACCCCAAGATTTTGAGCACCATTCATTCAAGGGGAGAAGGATGGGATGCTTGTGCCCAAGCCCCCACCCTAAGTTATTGTTTTATTGTTTTTAAAAACCCAAAGTTTTTCTATTATCCCTGTTATATTGTTGCAAAGTTTTGTTGACACCAGTTTTTCCACCAGTTATCCCTAAACTTTCACTTATTGTTAAGGTATTTTTGCTATGTAAGGGACATGAAAGATCTTGGGTCCAAATGTCATGGGAATGGGAATTTGAAGACCTCCCCTGCTTTGAAAGTAAACTCTGCCCCCTAATAGACTGAATGTAATCACATGAAGCCTGTGATGGAGGGAATTTACCCAAAGGGAAGCAGAGCTCACAGGAACTGGTAGTTGGAGCTAGCCAGATGGTGGGGGAGATAGGAGGATCTCAGGCAAGGAGTCAGATAGGCTCATGAGTAGATATTGATCTTGTAAAGGTTTGTGGGAAGGCTGAAGGATGCTGTGGCTCTCAGCGTTATTATGGCTTCTGAAAATCTTTGGTACTATGATGGAATTAGCTTACTGGTTTTGGGATTCGGTTTTCTGGTGTCTAAATGTTTCAGTTCTATCCTCTATCTGGAGGTTTTGGTATATTTTGTGATCGAACATCATGCAATATTTATAGTTACGGTCTTTATCATGATTGTGGGCGTTGTAAATATTGCATTGGCACTATACCACCGCAGTGAGAAAAGAGGAAGAGAAGAGTAGGGGTGTCATGCCCATATGTGACAGCTAAAAGTAACAGAATGAACCACATTCTACATTGTAACTCCCTTATATTTTAGAGGAGGAAGTTGAGAGTAGCTGAATGGCTCGCCCAAGAATAAGTAGAGGAGCTGGGACAGTGCAGGAGTACTTAAATCTGGTCTCTGTCTGAAGTATCCTCTATTCCTTATCCGTAGAGTGGATATAGGCTTTACTTTATATAAGAAAACAGGAGTAAGTGCACTTAAATCATAACAATAGTCATTTGAATGTGAAAAGAAGCCTCCATGACATTGGGAGCAATTAAGAAATTAGACTGTGAAGTATATAGGTGTGTGTGTGTGTGTGTGTGTGTGTATACGCATACTTATGTACATATATCTTTTTTTTTTTTTTGCTTTTTTGGAGGGGGAGGGCAGGGCAATTTGGGTTAAGTGACTTGGCTAGTAAGTGTTAAGTGTCTGAGATCAGATTTGAACTCAGGTCCTCCTGACTCCAGGGCCAATGCTCTGCTCACTGTGCCACCTAGCCACTACCCCATATATCTTTCTTTTAGGAATAATAATAATAATGATGACAATAGCCAGTAATTATATAATACCTTTAGATTTTCAAAGCACTTTGCATATGTTAACTCATTTGGTCTTCCAAACAGCCATGTGAGTAGGTGCTATCATTTTCCCTGTTTTATAGTTGAGGAAACTGAGTCTGGGAGAGGTTAACTGATTGTCCCAGGGTCATATAAGATATTTAGTTTCTGAGGAAGGATTTGAACTCATCTTCCTTACTCCAAGTCCAAAGCTCTCTCCATATTTTCTGGAGACTATTCTCTTATTTTCCAAAAGTAGGACCTTTGTCCTCTTAAATCCCTGGAAAAGAAGGAATCTCTGTAGCCTTCCTGTTATACCCTCATTTCCCTGAATTGTTGTTGACTTTTACCCTTTATTGTAAGTGACGGTGTGAGCATTATAGGAATGAAATATTGACATTGTGCCTCCCTAACTACAGTTCATCTCCTCTCACAAAGATGAGACTACGCTTTTAATGTCTTCTAAAATATGTACTGTTAAGCCTTTTCTGTCTTGGATGTTTCCCATCTCACCCATTCTGACTTCATCATCCCTTCTGGTCAGAATCCAAAAAAAGATGGTGGGTATTGAGTATGTTGCTATATCCAGTTAGGGGATGTGAAGCTCTAAGTGCAGCCATGCTATTAATTCACTCTGAAAGGCATATGACACAGCTTGTGGTTTCCAGGGCATTGGAGGGGCTTAGCTAGTCATTTTCCTTGGGATTTGGGCTAGCTTCCTGTAACAGGCATATTCAACAGGGAATTTGTCATCCTAGGTCTTTGCAGGTCAAAACAATTAGCATGAATTCCCAGAATTAGCTCCACATAGAGATTAGGT
>JAQQSU010008587.1:0-12910 GCA_028627135.1 Pseudochirops cupreus | reverse complement strand
TACCAGACATGTACTTGAAAACCTTCCTTGACTCTTGAGCCCCATCCAGATAGACATATTGGGGAGGGGGGCATAAAGCACCCCAATGACATAGAGAGAAAACAAAAAATAAATCTACTTGGAAAAAAATGGCAAATGGGATGAATGGGAGACAAACTAGTTGTCATTTAACTTTTACTCTCCCTGTTCTTCTCAAAAGATATACTTTGTCCTTTTGAGTGTCCTATTCTCCATTCATAGCTCCTAATGATTGAATTGATCTAATACAGTCCCAAAATAGGACACACACACACATACACACAATGTAAATATACGTATATGTGTGTATGTTTACATACATCAACTTCTCCATATCTATATTGTATCTATTTGAACATAAGGTTCATATTGGATCTGTTTCAAAAGTCTTCTAGAATCAGAAAATGGGAGATAATAAAATATATGTGTACTTCTTTCCTTAGAGCTTCTAACATATAGAAAACAGCACTGATGTTCCCCACAATGTTTGCTGTAGAGATTTGATTCTTTTTTAAGTCCTCTTGGGAAACCAAGCAACGTAGTGCAATTGAGAGAATGTTGCACTTGAGGCTAAAAAGACATGAGTCTAAATCTTGTGGGGCAGGTAGGTGGCATGGTGAATAGAGGATCAACCTTGGAGTCAGGAGAAGCTGAGTTCAAAATCAGCCTCAAACACTGAACGCTTACTAGCTGTATGACGTTGGGCAAATCACTTAACCCCAATTGTCCTGTAATCTACTCTCAAAAAAAAAACACTTGGGAGGTGGAGTCAAGATGGCAGTGTAGAAGCAGGAAAACTCCATGGCTCCCCTATAACCACCTCAATTACCTATAAAATATGACTGTAAACAAATTTTAGAGCTATAGAACCCACAAAGTGACAGAGAGAAACAAATCTCCCACTGAAGGCAGCCTGGCAGGTAGACAGGAAGGGTTTATCACAGCAATCTGGGAGCCCAGCCAATCCCTGCAATGAGCCTGAGGTTTAAGGTCCAGGGTGGCCTGGACCAGCCATAGCTAGAGCTTTCAGAGAGTGGATCACCAGCAGCTGTGGCCATTTCCAGAATTATCAATCCATAAATGTCAAAGAAAAAGTTAAAGGTCAGTAGAACCCTGCTAAATCTGAAAGGGGGGGGCAGAGTGTGGTCCAGCTTGTGCCCCTGTTGCGAGAAATGGCAGAAGCAGTGGCCCTGCAGCCACCTCCCTGTGGCTGCTTCAGAGGTCCTGGCCTGCAGATCATAGGGGGTCCAAGTGACCATTCATTGGCTAAGTGCTCTTGCTTTAACCTGCCTAGATCTGGATAACAGTATTGGGTGTTGGTCCTGAGGTGTGTGACCAGCTCCCCCCATAACCAACTCAAATACCTATAACATATGACTCTAAACAAAATTTAGAGCTCCAGAATCCACAAAAGTACAGAGAAACAAAGCTCCTACTGAAGGCAGCTTGGCAGGCAAGATGGGAAGGGCTCATCGCAGCACTCTGGGAGCCAGGACCAATCGGGGCTTTAGCTCCAGGGCAGCCAGGACAAGACTCAGTAGGAGAACTTGGGAGAGTGGATCACTGGGAGCTGTGGCAGTTTCAAGAATTATCAACTCATAAGAGCCAAGGACAAAGTGAAAGGTCAGTGGAACTTGGCTAAATTTGGGGGAGAGAAGCGGGTCCAGCCAACTGCCCCCAGGGCAGAAAAGCAGCAGCCCTGCAGCCACCTCCATATGGCTGCTTCAGAGCTCATGGCCTGCAGATTGCAGGGCGGGGCAAGCAACCATTCAGAGGCTAAGTGATCTTGCCATAAGCTGCCTGGATCAGGATCATGGTCTTGGGTGGTGGTCCTGAGGTGTGTGACCAGTGAGCCAAAGCTGGTGGGAGCTACAGAGATGGTGGCTTCCTAATAGCTCCATCAGCTGTGAAAACCCCAGCAATTTGGGAAAAAGCTCTCTGCCCAAGAAGCAGAGATCTACTGTGGCTCAAAAATCAAGTTAATTGACTGGCAACATGAGCAGGCAAAGGAAGCAAAGTAAGAACAGCAACCCAACTTTAGATTCCTTGTTTGGGGACAAAAAGGATCAAAACATGGATCAGGAGGGAGACAACAGAGTCAGAATTCCTGCACCAAAAGCTTCCAAGAAAGAATGTAAACTGGTTACAGGCCATAGAGGAGCTTAAGGATTTTGAAAACCAAATAAGAGAAGTGGAAGAGGACAAATTGGGAAGAAAAATGAGAATGATGCAAAAAAATCATGAAAAGAGAGTCAACAACCTGACTGAAGAAAATAACTCTTTAAAAAATCGATTAACTAAAAGAGGCCCAAAAAGCCAATGAGGAGAAGAATGCCTTAAAAATCCAAATTTCCCAGATGGAAAAAGAACTTCAAAAGCTCTCTCAAGAGAAAAGTTCCTTCAGGATTAGAGTGTAGGAAATGAAGCAAATGACTTTATGAGAAATCAAGATAATATTAAACACATCCAAACAAATGAAAAAAAAAGAAGGCAATGTGAAATATCTCCTTGAAAAAAACACTGACCTGAAAAATAGATCCAGGAGAGACAATTTAAAAATTATTGGACTACCTGAAAGCCATGATCAGAAAATCATCCTTCAAGAAATTCTGAAGGAAAATTGCCCTGATATTTTAGAACCAGAGGGCATAATAGAAAATGAAGAATTCACTGATCACGGCTTGAAAAAGATCCCAAAGAAAAAACTCCTAGGAATGTTATAGCCAGGTTCCAGAGTTCCCAGATCAAGGAGCAAATATTACCAACTGCCAAGAAACAATTTTAATACTATGGAAACACAATCAGGATAGCACAGGATCTAGCAGCTTCTACATTAAGGGATCAAAGGACTGACAACATGATATTCTGGAGATCAAGGGAGTTAGGATTAAAACCAAGAATCACTTACCCAGCAAAACTGAGTATAACGTTTCAGGGGAAAATATGGTCATTCAATGAGGTGGAGGACTTTCAAGCATTCTTAAGGAAAAAACCAGAACTGAATAGAAAATTTGACATTCAAATACAAGAAGCATAAGAAGGTAAACTTGGAAAAGAAATCATAAAGAAATTATCAAAGTTGAACTATTTACATGCCAATATGGAAAAATGATAATTGTATTATAAAACTCTTCTCAGTATGAGGATAGGAGCAGTGAATATAAATGTGTATATGTATGTATATATGTATATGTATACATGTATACATAGGAGGTATATATGTGTGTGAATACATATTGAGTATGTATATGTATGTGTACATAGCCAGAGGGCACAAGACCAATTGAATAGGAAGGGATGATATTTTAAAAGGTGAAACAGTGGTGTGAGAGGAATAGAATGAGAAGAGACAGGGAGAGACAGAATGGGATTAATCATCTCACATAGAAGAGGCAAGAGATAACTGTTACAATTGAGGGGAAGAACAGGAAGGCAAAAGGGAGTGGGTCAACCTTAATCTCATTGAATTTGGCTTAGGGAAGGAATGATATACACTCTAGATTGGGTATCTTGCCCTACATGAGAGTAGGGGGGATGGGGATGAGAGGGGAGATGATAGAGGGGAGGGCAAGTTGGGGGAGGAGGGTTGTTAGAAGCACACACTTCTGTAAAGGGACAGGGACAAAGTAGAGAATGGAACAAGTGGGGGGTGAGATAGAAAGGAGGGAAATATAGTCAGTCTTTCACAATATGTCCATTGTGGAGATGTTCTATGTAACTACATATGTACAGCTTGTATTGAATTGCTTATCTTTCCAGTGGGGGTTGGTGATGAGGGAGGTAGGGAAAGAATCTAGAATTTAAAGTTCTAAAATGAAATGTTTTATATCTATATACATATACATATATATGTATATGTATATGTATATGTATATGTATATGTGTGTGTATATTTAATTAAATGAAAAATATGGCTACCATGGTGACTTTCGTGGCTACTTTCTCCTTTCTATAGCCCATTTAGCATTTATTACTAAGGATATTATAGCTCCAGACTCCCTAAACACATTTCATTTCTAATATAGTCTTCAGACGCAAGTGTTCCTGAGTAGCTTTTACATCAGCCTTCCTATATAATTGTGACAGCATTTGTAGAAAAATCTAGTGATAACTAACCTTCCTGATAGAAGGGAATTTGTGATGTATTCTCTAACAGTTTATAGGAATAAGGATTCTTTGCTTCCCTGACTTCAGGAGAACTGGCAAAAAAACCCTGAAAATTAAATGTCTTTTACAAAGGGAAAATTGGAGTAATGCTCTGAATAAACAAAAAATGAAACATTGAACAGTGCTATGAATCACTAGTGTCCAAACCAATTCCAACTCTTAAGGTGTGGGTGTGTGTCTTGGGGCTGGTATGTATAAAAATGCCACCCTTGTGACATTTTCACTTTTTCTGGGACAATGTAAAATTACTTTACAAATTTTGAGAATTTTGCTGTGTGTTAAATATTTAAATTTGGAGGTAGAGGGCTGGAGAGGAAGGATGACCTTATTAGAATAGGATACCAAAAATTTCATACAATTACAAAGTATAAAATAAAATAAGTATAAATGGTATGGATTCTATCATATAGAATTTTGTTGCTCAACATTCTAAACATTCTTATTACTCTTCTATTTTGAGGGGGCAAAGTTTGCAACTAAGAAGTGGTAGGAACATTATTTCTTTTAAGAACATTATTTCAGGCTGCTGATGTTGCCTCATAACACACATTTGAGTTGGATTTTACAGAGTGATTTTTCCTTTTTATTAGATATTATTGTTAATAAATGAACCCAGAGAGCTGATTTTATCAAGAAGCAACACTGAATTGTTGTCTCTATAAAGCAGTAATGATAATAACCACCCACAGTTGGTCGTTACCTGTCCTTTCCCCATCAACAATCAAAGTTCTATAGAGCTGATAGACATTACATCCAGGCATGTCAACCTGAACGTAATTTGTCAATTGTAAAATTCCTCATTTTATCAATGTGACGTGTGATAAATGTATAAGCAAATTCTTAACTATGCAGATTCTTAACTACAAATATGTAATATCTCAGTGCCAAACACCCAGAAATTCACCCACAGGTTAAATATTTCACAAGTCTTTGATACGTTTGTCTGAAAGAATGCAGGTAGATACCAAAGTTTCAGAATATTTTAATACAGATTTTTCAAATTACAGGGAAAAACAAATTGTTAAACATTAAAAAATGATTTCTAAATTCTCTCCCTCCTTTTAACTCATCCTTCCTCCCTGACATGGCAAGCAACTACATATAGGTATGTGCAGTCATACTAATTATACTTCCATATTGGCCATGTTCAAAAGAAAACACAAACATCCCCCCCCCCCCAAAAAAAGAAAAAAGAACATAAAAAAGAGTGTTTCAGCCTGTATTCAGACTTCCTCAGTTGTTTTACTGGAGGTGGATAGCTTTTTCGAACATGAATTTTTTTGAATTGTCTGGGATCATTATATAGAGAAGAATCAGGAAAACACTGTATATAGTAAGAACAATATTGTATAATAATGGATTGTGAATAACTTAGCTCTTCTCAGTAATATAATGAAAAGTATCTTTTTCTATATGCGTGAAAATAAAGAATGTGAAGAGCAAGAAGAAAGTTCTGTACTTTGTCATTTGCAACCAACATTCAACCCTGAAATGGATGTAGCTTTAGGACTTCACTATAGGTGATATTCATCTTCAGCTTGGACTCTAGACTGGATACGCTGAACCATAATGGCAAACACCTTTGGCAAGACGAGAAATTCAGTTTTGCCCCAGTATCCAACATCTGAAGGTTATGATACGACTACCATTAAATAAGGCTACTCTATAAGATAAATTTAGACTGGATTGCCTTCAGAAATTGACAGAGCCATTTCAGTTACACCAATCATTGCCCAGGAACAAAGCTGTTGTATGTCTATGCTTCACATAACACAAAAGCCTCCAAAGAATTCAAAATAAGAATCCACACTGAGAGCATTAGAAAGGTGATTGATGAATGTGACTGTATTGCCATGTATATGAGTTCAAAAAACAATTGGAGTACATGTTACTAGGGAAATATCTAATCAGAAAAGAAAATAGGCTGGGCTTGTGGCAAAAAGTCAGAGATGACAAGTGGATAGCTCAAACATTACACTGGCATCTTTGTAGCATCAGCAGAAATAAAAAAGGCCACCAACCCATTGGATGGAGTACCTGCAGGAAATTTTTGGGAGGACTTGAAAAACGCTACATAGGCTAGAAATGCACAGCCGTGTTGCGATCTGTGCACATTACTAAAGGGAAAATCCAAATTGATGAGAAAATATTTGAATATATGAAATATAATATATATTATGAAGTTAGCGAAAAGAAAGAATTTTTTAAAAACTTGGAAAATAATTTGGACTTTTATCGTCCCCCCAAAAGGTGGCATAGAAAGTATAAATTGCCACATCTCTACAATTTTTTTCATAAGAATAACCTACCAAAATGTCAAAAGTATCCTTGGTAAGGGTATGCTATGCTTTTACAAAATACAGACTATACTCTATAACATAACACCTCTCTGTAATCAAACAACTGACTGAAAAGTGGAAAGAATGCAACATTCCATTGTTTTTGTTTGTGAACCTTAAAAGTATTTGATTTCTTAAAGGAAAAAAAAATGAAGTTTTAAAGGTTCCCTTTTTCCCAAAATACTGTCTCCTTTTTATTTGCTTTTTAGACCTAGGATTTCATAAAAGTAGGGATTTTCTATTGGTAAAGAAAGCTCCTATACAAATGTAGATTTTCAACTTTTCTGTAATTTATAATCTCCATAAGCTGTCTAGGGGCAGGGAGAAGCCAGTACATGTCAGAGGTATGATTCAATCTAAGTCTTTCTGACACTGAGGCCTGCTCTCCAAAAAATAATCATACTTCCTATTGTATTTATATGTCAAAATATTTAAAATACCTTAAAGAAGTCACAATAGAGAGAACTTATTCACTGCTATTGTAGGGTGTCTAGCACAGAATCTGAATCAAGGAAGGATTCTTTATAAATGTTAAATTCCTGCCAATACTTTTGTTTAGAGAGGAAATTGTGGTGATTTTGTAAGTGGCCAGAAAACTGCAAATGATTACGAGATTCATAATCACTCAATAAAATTTAGCCTAGTTATTTTTTTTAAAGTGGATGAAAAATGCATATCCAAATCACTGCATATACTTAGTCACCCAATGGACTCAGCCTATTTGTATTCTTGGACATATATTGTGTATAAATATTGATGTTAGGACAGAACAATACAGGAAAAGGAGAGCAGGCTAGATTGACTTGGGAAACTGTTCATTGTTTGTGTTGCTCCCATACTTCTTTGAGCAAAGGCTGATCTTTTTAACAATATTTTCACAATAAGACAGAATGGATTTGTCATGAAATTATCACAGTGTCTGAAGAGTTAACAATGAAGATCGCCTAAAAAGCAATGGAAAAATGAATGGTAGAAGTAAGTAGGTTGAAACTCATTGCCAAAAAAAATGTAAAAGAAGTGGCACAGAGGTTGGCTTCAGAGAGTAGCAACTGAAAAATAATAATTAGACAAGAGGGAGGTATAACAGATTGATAATCTTTAATTCTTTTGGAATCCTCACAACCCTCAAAGAACTAAAACTAAAGTTAAGCCCACAGTATGTTGGGCAGAACTCTTATGGAGGATTTATCAGAGGATATATACATGTTGAAAGTGCATAAATGGGTTATAATTGATATCACTGGAGAGATTACCCTTATTTATAAGCTCATAAATTCCTTTAAAGATAATTGAAATCCTTGTTGTATCTTTATTCATTGTTTTTGTGTGGCATGTATGTATGAACTGTCACATTTTCACTAAAAACTATTCAATGAAACCACCACTATCAAAAAGAGAAAAATTTTAAAAGGTGAAGATCTTGACATTAATGACCATCACTTTCTGCAAAAGTTTAACTGATGGAAAGTCAAAACAATGCCAAGGAGATGAATACGTCCTGAAGGTGTTCACACTGTCATGAAGGATGTCTTTCACATCCCTCATGTAATGTAAATGTGAATGTAAGAAGGAATTCATGAATATGATCAAGTCCTCCAGATTTACCCATTTGTGAATGTTCTCGTGTTTCAACACTAATATTTAGAAAATCATAAGGTTTCCTCAATAAGACACATGATGTTTCAAAATAAATCATACTTATGGTTCATATATGATTAAATTGCTGACAAATGCCTGTTTTCCAGAATATGATAGTTTTTTTTTAAAGCCAGCTTATTGAGATGGTAAATCATATACACATCTAAGATGAGTGCCCTCACCAGACAATGAATTGGATGCATAATTAAAAATGAAGGAAAGAACAGGGTGGATTATATTTAGGGAAATACACTATATTTAGAACAATAGCAACAGGATCATATTACCATCTATTAAGAACTAAAAAGAACCTTTAGACCCTTAAGGAAGTTGGGGCTGAGAAGTGTTAAGTGACTTGCCCACTTATACAGCTTGTGTGTGTCTTGAACACAGGCCATCTTCACTCTGTCTAGTACTCACTCCTCTATACCAGACTGTGTTCCTAAACGCTTTAAAATGTCCTCCTTGGCACAAACTTACATATTCATCCACCTATAGTTATTTACACACAAATACACACACATACCTTTTTAAAAAGTAAATATTTCCATAGAGGTGCTGTATATTTGAAAATATCAGAACGATATAATATATGAAGAATTGTATTAAATATCTCTTTACCTATCGTCTTCTTTAATGTTACATAAAGAATAATGTCTTCCCTATCCTTTAAAGGCTTTCCACTTGCTCTTGTCATCATAGTCAGTTTGTATCTATTTCCTCTCCATAGTTAAACTCCTTGATGAAGTTGTCTACCTTCTCTGCTTCCACTTTCTCTCTTTCACTCTTTTCTAAACCCTCCACAATTTTTTCTTCAAACCTTATTCAATTGGCATGGCTCTCTCCAAAGCTACTAATGATCTGTTCATCACCTAATCTAATTGCAACCATCCTAATCTTTCTGGATCACTTCAAAGCACTTGAAACTACGTAGATCACCTTTTGTTCCTGGGATTCTCTCCTCTCATAGGTTTTTGTAGCACTGCTCTTCACAGTTTCTCTCATCTGTCTGACCACTTCTTCCTAGCATCCTTTGCTCATTCTTTATTCATATCATACCCACTACTCGTGAGCATCCCCCTGAGGCTCTATCTTGAATCTTCTCTATGGTATATCACTTTGTGATTTCATCAGCTCCTATGGATTCAATTATCATCTCTATACTTATGATTTCCAGAGCTACATAACCAGTCCTAGTATGAACTAAAGTCATATCTCCAACTACCACTCGGTTATTTTGAGCTGGATGTCCTGTAGAAATCTCAAACTTAACACATCTAAAACGGAGCTCATTTCTCCCCTTAAGACCTTCCCTCCAACAAACAAACAAAAAATCCCAAACCTTTCCCTTCTTCTGAACACCCTTATTCCTGTTCAGGCCCTTTTAGGTCCTCTCTTAGAGCAAGGTAAAACCCATTCAGTGAATAGACCTCTTTAAGAAGTGAGTTAAGGGATGGTCCCTTTAATTAGAAAAAAAGAAAAAAAAAGCAAGCTGGGATGGGAACAGCAACCCTCACTCTGAGTACTTGAAAAGGCCTTAGCCTAAAATGGCCAGGGTCTCCCATTGCATCCTGGGTCATGTTCAGTCATCTTGTTGAATATCTGGTAACTGGATCCAGATGACTCTGGAAGAGAAAGTAAGGCTTTTGACCTTGCATAGCCCTCCCCTACTCAAAGTCAACCATAAGTCATGTCATAATTTCCCTGATGCCATGGCCTTCTTTGAAAACGAAGGACAAACACAATTCCTGTTCAGAGTATGACTACATTCCTAGTCACCTAGGCTTGCAACTTTGTCATTATCTTTGATTTTTCACTCTCCTTCTCTGCGCATATCCAAAGGACTGCCAAATCCTGTCATTTTTATTTTTACAACATCTCTCTTATATGTCCACTTCTCACTATTCACATAGCCAATACCCTAATTAAACCATCATCTCCTCTTTATTAGACAACTGAAATCACATCCTCTCTCTCTTGCTCTAACCTTTCTTCTCCTCAACTGCAAAGGACTACTCCTAACTCCTAACCCCTAACTACTAGGAGTAGTTATTAGCTACTCCTAACATGAAGGTGTGACTATCTCAGCCTCCAGCTCAGTGACCTACAGTGACTCCCTATTATCTTCAAGACCAAATATAAACTCCTTTGTTTGGCATTTAAAGTTCTTCATAATCTGACCTCCACACTCTACAGCAGGCTTGCCAAACACACAGTCTGAAGGCCACAAGCAGCCCCAGGGATATATTTTTTTGTGGGCCTACTCTACTTTCTACCCCTACTCGGGTCTACTTGCTGTATGTGGAACATTACACTGTAGTTACAATATTTCATGCTTGGATTACTCTATTCATTTATTTCTAACTTTTAGTTGTCCTGGCTTCTTTCAAGACTCAGCTAACATCCTTCATTTTGTGGGAGGTATTACCAGTCCCTCCCAGACTTATTTACCTCTCCTTTCAAATTACTTTTCATCCTCTCTTGTATATAACTTATTATTTATGTGTCTTCCCCCCACATACACTAAAAATACCAACCAAAATATTTTGTTTGCTTTCTTTTTGTCCCTGGGATTTGGCACAATTCCTAGCATAGTGTAAGTACTTAATAAATACTTTTTGAATGATTGAATTTTTTAAAAAGGCAAGGAAAAGAAAGTTGGAGGTCAACCCAATGGTTAAAAAGACATTGAAACATATTTCCAGTCTTAATCTACATGAAAGAGATTGCATAAGGTATACAATGCAGAATATATTTTATCAGAAAGGCATGTGCACTGGTCATATTGATGGGGAAAGAAGAAATATGGGGAAAATGAAGGGAAAGGAATAAACATTTATATACTTAAGATGTTCAAAGTGCTTTGAAAGATACTAGAAGGACAGATAAAGTACTATAATGATATCTAAAAATAGAATAAAAGAATTAGAGAAACCACTATTGGAAGAAGAAGAGGGGTCTTTTTCTGTAATCTTTACATCCACATCTTCTGCCATCACTTCCCACTTTCAGAACAATAAAAGTCAGTGTATTGTAAATTAATATTTATTCTAATGGAGGTTCACCTATGAAATAGCTGAAATGCTGAGGAGGAATAATCTATTGCCCGCTATGAAGAAAGATAAAAATCAGAATAGACTAAGTCTCTACTACCTTGCTTATCTGAAAGGAAGAAGAAGCAACATAGGGAAAGAGAGGAAAGTGTGTGTGTGTGTGTGTGTGTGTGTGTGTGTGTGTGTGTGCGCGTGTGTGTGTGAGAGAGACAGAGAGACAGAGACAGAGAGACAGAGACAGAGACAGAGACAGAGAGAGAGAGAGAGAGAGAGAGAGGGAGATGGAGAGAGAGAGAGAGAGAGAGGGAGAGAGAGAGGTGTTTCTGCTCTCCTGCTACCCAGATACAGTAAAAGGATAATATGAGAAAGCAGAATATTCTCCTCAACCTGGTAAAAAAAAAAAGATTAAGATCTAAATAAAGAACTTAGAAAACTTATGTCTTGAAATTCCATGTAAAAATTCTGTCTAAATTAGGTTATATGTTCCTAGTCATGTTCCTTCTTTCTAGAATTCAAGCTTGCATCTTAGGATAACGTAGTATTTTAAACTTCCATTCTCCACCAAATAGGAAGATCATCTCACTTTCCCATGAAAGAAGCAAGTTTTGAATCATTGGGAACTCTTAACCTCCCAATACAAAGAAAACATCTCCTTAATCCAATTCATGTGACTTATTGTGGAAACAAAGTTTAAAATTAAGGGGATGTTGCTCTATTAGAAAATGGAAATCCATTTCCTCATGTTATACACAGGGTACGAGTCTTTCAAAAAGTCACTTTCCTGGTTTAAGCCAAGTTAGTAATGGCTCACATTTTTCTGCTCTCCTAGCTTCATTCCAAAGAGCTAGAAGACAACCTGGTGAAAGTTGTTAACTGCCATATTGTCCAAGATGACTGAATAGGAAGACTAATAACAGAAGGCCTCTAGCATGAAGATTTTGTTAAGGATCAATGGAAGAACATGGAAAAAGTTGCTCAGAAAGAAAAGTCATAGTTAAGATTTGATCTGTTCTAGGCAATTTTGAGAGGTAGAAATGAAAGATATATATATATGCTTATGAAAAAATGTTATAAATCACTATTGATTCAAGAAATACAAATCAAAACAACTTTGAGGTATCACATCTCACCAGTCAGATTGGCTAAGATGACAAAACAGGAAAATGACAAATGCTGAAGAGGATGTGGAAAAATTGGAGCACTAATGCATTGTTGGTGGAGCTGTGAACTGATTCAAACATTCTGGAGAGCAATTGGAAACTATGCCCAAAGGGCTATAAATAATTGCATACCCTTTTCCCCAGTAATACCACTTCTGGGGTTGTATCCCAAAGAGATCATAGAAGTGGGAGGAAGATCCATATGTACAAAAATATTTATTGCAGCTCTCTTTGTGGTGGCAAAAAAACAAACAAACTGGAAATTAAGGGGATGCCCATCAGTTGGGGAATGGCTAAACAAGTTGTGGTATATGAATGTAATGGAACACTATTGCGCTATAAGAAATGAGGAGGAAATGGACTTCATATTTACCTGGAGAAGCTTATACTGATGCTAAGTGAAAAGAGCAGAACTAGGAAAAATTTGTACACAATCACAGACACATCGTATGTGTGATTACCAACTTTGATAAACTGGACTCTTCTCAGCAATGCACAGTTATAAGACAACTCTACAAGTCTCAGGATGGAAGGA
>JAQQSU010008586.1:0-12911 GCA_028627135.1 Pseudochirops cupreus | reverse complement strand
CTGTTCACAGTAGCGTTCCTTTGGGAATCTGCTGGTGCATGGCGTTACACCCCATTTGTGGTTTTCTTGGCAAAGATATTGGAGCAGTTTGACATTTCCTTTTCCAGCTTATTTTACAGATGAAGGAACAGAAGCAAACAAGGTTAAGTTACCTCTCCATGGTCACACAACTAGTAAGTATTTGAGGTGCTATTTCAACTCATAAAGATGAGTCTTCCTGATTTCAGGCCAATCACCCTATGCTCTGTGCCACCAATCCATCTTCCTTATGAGAATAAATCTGGTTATTGGGAAGGACGTGGTCATTCAATGATCTTCAGCAAGCCATCAGATCTAAGAGGTCTTGTCTGCCCATGACTGGGATGTTTTATGTTTTTAGGCCACCACGAAGTTGCATTGGGGAAGTCAGGTCCCATGTGATTCCAGCCATAGTTTTGATTTTTTTTTTTAGGGAAACACATACTAAAGAGTCCTAATTCTTGGGGCAGCTAGGTGGAATAGTGAATAGAGCACTGGCTTTGGAGTCAGGAGGACCTGATTTCAAATCTGGCCTCAGAACCTTAATACTTACTGGCTGTGTGACCTTGGACAAGTCATTTTACCTCAATTGCCTTGTCTAACCCCCTCCCAAAAAAGACCAAAAAAAATTAGTCCTAATTCTTAAAGTAAGGGTGATGGGCCTTAGCCTCTTTATGCCACAGGAGAAAAGAAACTGTATCAGGAAAATACTGGCAAATATTATTCCTCTTATAGCACTGAACATGTACATCAGTTTATATAGCATTTTCATTTTTATTATATTTTCATTGTCTTTCTCTGAGCAATTAACACCTCACCAGTTTTTTGGTCATCTTTTATTTTGGTGGTATTTTATATTTGTTTTCATATATTTCCTATGGGTGTGTGTGTGTGTGTGTGTGTGTGTGTGTGTGTGTGTGTGTGTGTGTGTTTGTGTGTGTTTTGGTGGGTGGGTTTCTCTAGATTTTTGTATTCTCCAGTTATTTTGGATGAAATTTCTTTTTATTATCACTTTCTGTTGGGTTGTTGGTTGTAGACAGAAAAGCTGATGATTTTATGGGTAGAGATTATCAGTATTCACTGTGCCATTGTAGAGATGTTCAAATTAGAAGCTTTAGAGTTATATCAAAAGGAAACCTTGTGTTCAACTATGATTCAGGTAGTGGTAAGCAAAACAGGTAGAGGAAGTCACTGCTGTATAAAGGGGGTTTGTCCTAGAAATCAATTTACAATGCTGTTGTTTAAAATTCAGAATACGTTTTCCCACTTAAAAATATTATAAATGCTATCCAGACTCCCAGGAGCCTCCTTTATTTATAGAGCAACTGAAATAATATTTAGTGCAAATAGTATTATATACTATACTATATATGCATTGTATATGTATATATTTGTATATGTATATAGTATTATATAGTATACTGTATAGGCATTGGGGAAGTCAGGTCCCATGTGATTCCAGCCATGGTTGTTTTTTTTTTTTTGATAGGGAAAGATTATTAGCAAAGTTCCAATTCTTAAGGTAAGGGTGATGGGTCTGGGCCTCTTCATGTCATAGGCGGAAAAAAGCTGTATCAGGAAAACTAACTGCTTTATGTAACAACTTTCTTTGGAAATATTCAGAGTTCTAATTGTAAAGCCAGAAACATATGTATCTGCCTCTAGTGCAGTGAAATCAGTAATGATTCTTCATTTCTACTCTCCCTCTGCTATGACTGCTTCTATACCAGGCTACTTCAGTAATATTTCATACATACTGGGGAGGATATACAAGTTATAACTAAACTATGAGAGTCAGGGACCAAGTTTATGCAGGGTGAGGATCTGGAATCTCTCTGGAAATTTTAGAAACATTTTTCTATTCTAGTTTACTTGGTGCCAAACATCCCTCCCCCCACCCCCGCCCCCCATACACACACACACACACACACACATACACACACACACACACACACACACACACACACACACAGTCTGTGATACACTCACCCACAAGTATGGAAAGAGTGTTAGGGAAGGTGTGGTCCAGCTTAAAACATGTGGCAAAAGGCAAAGTAATGGGATTTGTAAATTTTTTTGCTGTAGTTCTCAGATTATCCACCTTAGACAGTGAAACCTGTCTGTTGGGCTTCTTGTAGAATCTTGAATTGCCTTTTCCTCATTGAGCAAAATTAGTCCTCAACAGCCCTCAGATATTCTGGAAATGCTACCAGCAAGTTAATGTAAAGTTTAAAATAGTCTTAAAAGTCAGATCTAAACAGTTAGAGAAACATTAATTGTTTGTGATTAAGCTAAGTCTCTATAAAACAAATGAAAATTATATCCAAATTTATTTATTTATTTAGTGTTGTACCAATCAAATGACCGAAAATTATTTTATAGAGCTAAAAAAAATCATAAGAACATTCCTCTGGAAGAAGAAAAGATCATAGAATTCAAAGAGATCAGTGGGGGAAAAAAGTCATGTAGCACAGCCTAGCAGTATCAGATCCCAAAGTGACAATCAGTAAAAATCTGGTACTGCATAAGAAATAGAGTGGTGGGTTAGTGGAATAGATTAGGCACACAGTACAAAGTAATAAATGACCATTTAATGTTTGACAAATGTAAAGATACAAGCTTTTGGGAGAAGACCTCAACATCTAACAAAAATTGCTAAAAAATAATTGGAAAATAGCTTTTGGCAAATCAAAACAAAATATAGTATCTGAGGTAAGATTCAAACTCAGGTCTTTCTGACTCCAATTCCAATAACATATTCTCTATGCCGCCTAGTTGCCAGGTGAAAGCGTGAGTGTGCGTGTGTGTGTGTGTGTGTGTCTGTGTGTCTGTGTGTGTGTGTGTGTGTTTAGCTGTGGTCCATGTAGTTATGGTGGTGCTGGTAGTATTGATTTATGAGGGACTAAGATTACCCGTATTTGTAAACTCTAAGGGATGTTTTTGAGGCCTGAGTTAGTTCCCTAATCATATTCATTTTTGCCCTCTGTGAGAACTTCAATTATTAGTCAGGTAGCTTCCTTTTCTTTTTATTGCTAAGATTTATAATTATATATTTAAAACCTGGTTAAATGGTTTTAAGAAGCATTCATCTTCTATCCCTCTCACTCCCAAACACCAACACCACCAATAATAACAATGGTAACAACTCTGTAGCAAACATACGTAGCCTCAACTTGCACCAAGTGAAATGAAATGGAACTTCCTTTCTCTTATGTTGCTAACCATGACACAGACCCATCTCTTAGTTTTCCATTATGCTTTGCTGATGATACTGTTTATCCACTGAAACTATGATTGCTACTCAAATACCTGGAATTCTTAAAAACAGACTTCAGGAGGCCAATGAGTGTCAGGTAGCATATGTAACATAAAGGATAAAGAAAAAAAAAATCATTTTCTGTAAAAAAAAAAAGCATCAAGTACTAAAACTATTATGTAGTGGATAAAACATTGTCTGGCCTTGGAGACAATGGACTATTTCTCTTTCTCCCCTTCAGATCTGCTTTTCTCCCTCCCTTTCCTCCCTCACATTGTTTTCTCTCCTGGTGTAAAAAATAAACACAGGACAATGTTTAATCTTTCTCTCTCTTTAAATCCCGTGAGAGTAAAACCTTGATTTGTTAAGACAGAACCTGAATTAAGATCAGTTGTTTTCTCCGTTATTTCTACTCTAAAATAGGATTGTTTGTATTTCATTTCCCATGTGTTTTGTGTGGCTGAAGCTCATGAACTTTTCATTGATCAACTTTAGAGGCTGGTTTAGATTTTAGATTCACAGTGTTCTCAATCACTAAAGAAGGATTATTGAGTTAGTCTTCTAAAAAACACGACCTTTCTTCTTAGACACGCCTTTCTCTGAGCTGTTCCTACCTTTCCCCCTATGTGGCAGAAGAAGAGTTTGTGGCTCTCAGTCTCTCTCTCTCTCTCTGCAATACTACACCAACAATGTGAATTGCTACAGAAACAGTTTGTAATTACCACTAATTTCTTCAAAACTTACTTAGAAAAGCACTAACCTATGCATGTGGTATGTACTTTATGGGACACAAAGATGGATAAAACATCCTGCCATCAGAGTATTTACAATCTAATAGGTAAGAATGATTTTAATGAAGTATTTTCCCAGTAATAGGACTTAACTTCCTGAGATTAAATCTCGCATCAGACACTTGCTAGCTATGGGATCCTAGGCAAATTGTTTAACCCTGCTTGCCTCAGTTTCCTCATCTGTAAAATGAGCTGAAGGAGGAAATGGTAAACTACTCAGCATCTTTGCCAAGAAGACCCCAAATGGGGTCATGAAGAGTTGGACACAACTGTCCAACAACTGTCCAACTGGCAACAAAGAAGTATGTAGTGGGTGTGAATAGGCTACAGCATGGGCTCCCCTCTCCATTTCTTTTCATCCAGACTTGAAATTTCATTGAAAGGGTTTCCAGGCATGGAAAATCATTCCACCAAATGGATAACTGTTTTCAATTTTTCATCTTATAACATTCCTTGGGACGCTTATGGCCTACTGAATATATCAGAAATAAAACTTGAATCCAAGTCTTCCTTATTCTAAAGCTAGCCCTCTATCTGCTACTCTGCTTCTCCTAAACATATTATAAAAGTATAATTATGCAGAACAACCATAAAGGATGTCAGTAGAGCAAGGTGCACCATGGGAAAAAAAAAGCTTGGCTCTGTACTTTGTGTGACTTGCACAACATGAGATATAACCTTTGTAATCCATTTGAATCCATATAAGTGCAGGAGTTCAAGAATAAGGCCACTAACAAAATGGATCCCAGTGCCCTGTGGTAGACATAGGCATGAATCACCTACATTAAAGTGTCATTAGACCACACCCTATAGTCTGAAGGAAATGCTCAATGAAATCTTACTCTTAAAATATTGAAAGAAAAAGCTTGGACCTAAATTTTGACTAATAAAAGAAATTATGTCATGCTAAAGTCCTATATCTTAAAATATACCCACCCAAATACTTAAGCCTTATAAAAGAGTTAAAGTGGTTTGATTTGCTGAATTTTATAATCATATGCTCTTACTAGAAACTTTTCACATGTCCAATACTAAAGGGCAAGACACATGTGAGGTGAAGAAGCATAATGGAGAACACATGGAAAGTGAGATGTAGGTGGCATAAAATGATATGATTAATTTCTGTTGCATAAATAAGGCATTATATAGCCTTATTTTCATAATGTAGCATTTATGATGTAAATAGTTCACCATAATAAATGTCAGATAACATCAGGTCTGTGTGGGATGGAGTTACACTTGGGTCTAAAATGAGGGATGTCTCTTGTAATGAGGGACAGTAGAGAGGTACCGTATGCTCCTGGCTTTCAAATTAGTCATTCCATCTGTTTTAGTAGCTGTCAATTTCAACCTTTTTTTCAAAAAAATTAGAATAACTGAATAATAGAATTTTGAAACATAGCATTTCTTTGATTCTTATTGTATGATTTCTTTAAATATTATGAAAAGAGCATTTGCCCAGGAGTCAAAAGATCTGGGTCATACATCTTGAGTAACCAAATCAGAGCCTTTCACATATGTTGCTCATTTACTCCAACTCTGGCCATAGATTTCTTTCTTTTGTTTTTCTTTCAATTTTTCTTTCTATCTTTTTATGTCACCTTCATCAACACATATAGACCTCCTTTCTTTTCCCTACTCAGGTTGCCTTTCCCTATAAGAAAGATAGATAGATAGATAGATAGATAGATACCTCCCTAGAAAGATAGATAGATAGATATAGAGACAGACAGAGGAAGAGAGAATAGTTCAGCAAATTTAATCATTTATAAAATCTGACAGTATATGCAATATTCCATACCCATAACTGCACGCCACCCACCTGTATAAGGAAAAAGGATACATTTTCTTATTTTATCTTTGGTTTCAAACTTGGACATTATAATTATATAGAGTTCAAGTTCCTTGTCAGTAGCTTTATTTATGCAGTCACTGTGTACAGAATATCCTTCATGTGGTTTTGTTTACTTCGTGCTGAATTTGTCAATAAACATCTTCCCCATGCTTCTATGTTGTCTTCATATTTATCAATTCTTACAGAATAGTATTTTTTTTTTAACTTTCAGGTACCAAACATTTGTTTCTTTTTCTATGGTATTGTAAAACCAAGGACAAGCCCCTTTCCAGGGGACTGCTGCTGTGAACAGCTTTTCAAGGTTCTGATTTCACAGTATAGTGACCTCTCTATTTATTCAGCAACAAACCAAGACAAAATATTCACAACAAAGTACAACATTCAGAATGTTTTAACTTCACAACTTCTCATTAAAATGGCCAAATACTTTTCACCAAAGTGGTCACATAGTTTTAAGTAAAAGATAACATTCATTTAGTAAGTCCTTCATTTAGTAAAACCTTAACTAATCAACCTTAAGGAGGCAAGCCTCCTTAATTGACATAAAGTACAAAGATCAAAGTCCTCCACCCATGGGGTGCAATTAAGTTACAATAACATTAGTCACTACTAAGTACTCTCTTAAGGGGTAGTGGAAAGTACAAAGGCTATACACTGGTAGGTCAGCAATAAGGTACAATCTCATAAGTCAGTATTAAATACCCAATGAGAGGTCTTTTCATCTTGACTCCAGGCAGGCTCTCAGCTTCCATGGTTCCTTTTCCATGGTCCCAGCTCCTACCTGAATCCACCAAACTGTCACCTGGGTTCAAAGGCAGGCTTCTCCCAGTTCCTTGTCTAGTTCCCATTCCATATTGAAGCTCACAGTATCCAGTCCACCTCAAAGCCTTCACAGTTTCTGTTTCTGGGAAGAGAAAACTTAACAGAGCCACAACAATATCTACACACAGCAAGCTTAGCAGAATAACAATATTCACACACATTGTCAGCACATTCATCTCAATTCACTGTGAAAACCATCAAAGTACCAAAGTACAAAGTACCAACACCAGAGTCATGCTTCCTCTGGCAGCTCTGCCTGGCCCTTGTAAGTCTTTGGCAGCCCTGGCTGATTCTTAGAAGCTCTCAGTAGAAGTTTCAGCTGGCTATCAGAAGAAGTTCCATCACCATAAGCTCCATTCTCAAAATTGCTTTCTCCTGAAAGTTCTGGCTGGTTCTACAAGAAGTTCTGTCACCATGAACTCTGTTCTCAAAATCAAAATCACTTTCTCCAGCCTGGGCCTCTCTTCCTCAGCCTCCACACAGCTTGCTCCATCAAGTTCTGACTCTCTAGCTTGTGCTTTTCATTATATATGGTATTAGCTCCTCACTGTTCAGCCCCTTGCTGTAATGTCAACAAGTCCATCCCACTGTGGAATTCACAAGTTCTAGGTATTAATACTTAACTTTAAACTAAGTGCTAAATACCTGTTAGCTGGCCAATAAAAGGGGATCTTCAAATTCCGTTGCTATTACAGGTATTTTTAAGCACACTTTTCTTTTCCTTTTGACATGGTCCATCAGTTCTTTGAGGACATGTTCTGGATGTTTCACTTAGTTATACTTGAGAGTCAGTTTGGATGCAAATCCAAGTTTTCTATTTTCTGATTTCTCCTTCCACTATATCAATTTAGGTTCCAAAGGTGCTGCATAAATGTCAGTTATTATCATCATCTTCATTTTCATCATCATCATCATCATCATCATCATCATCATTATCATCACTATTGTTATTATTCATTGTTTCCTTTCTAGGACTTAGCATAATGCTATATATTTTGCCATTTTGCTCTTCAGACCTGTGACTTCTTAGGTGCAGGAATTTCTTGAGTGGTATCTCTCTCCATTAATGTAGAATGGCTACTTCTCTGCCATTCATATTCTTAGAAGTGATATACAAGGAAACAGGGAGGTTAAGTGATATCATATGTCAGAGGCAAGGATTTTCATATTCATACACACATACTATACATTTTTGACTGTGGTTCTGGCTCTCTATTCACTATTCAGAAAAGGCAGCATGGTAGACTAGAAAGACAGCAAGACCTACATCAATAGACCCAGCTTGAAATCTTGTATCCACTACTTTTTACCTTTGTGACTTTCAACAAGTCAGCCAACTTCTTAACCCTCCATTGCATTAAGAGTAAAATGTGGGATTTGCATTAGATGGACTTTAAGGCTCCTTCCAACTCTATATAATCCTATACTTATGCTTGCATGTGCATGTATGTGTGTGTGTGGGGGGGGGTGCTTTGTGTACTGAATAAATCAGTCAAATTACTTATAGGTACTATATGTTAAGACTAACCTAGTCAGAAGTAAGAAGAGTTTTAATATAAAGAGACAATAAATTCCCATCCCCTACTCTCATCTCATTAAATTCTCATAGTCTTCAAGGTCAGGGAATTCAAGGTTCATTGACACTATCTCATCACAAAAAAGCAAATAACAATTGGACCAATATGCACTTTGGGAATTGTGTGAGAATTAACTAATTTGGAACTGTAAATCACTTTGAAAGTACGTGTAGCTTTGTAAAATAGAAAAAAGACAGCTAATATGTTGTCTACAGAAAAATGTATGGCCACCATTGTAGAAATATTTTTTAAGGCGCCTATAATTTGGGACAATTCTTATAAGGATTGTTGATTTGTTCCAGTTATAAATTCTAATCTTATATTTCTAGCTATGTATAACTTTTCTGACCTATCAGCAAAAATATTCAAAATATTGACAGTATAAATGATAATACAATCAAAGAAGAAGGTTTGATTGTTTTCTTCTCTAGACTCTGTGATTTAGAATGAAGTATATAAAATGAGGTTATAATTCTTGTTCACATACAAGCTTTTAAAAACTAAAAAGGCTATTCTTTTCTTTAATCTGAAAAAAGGGAAGGAGGAAAGGTTTCATATGCTTCAACAGTTTTTTTTTTTAGTACAGAGAAATTAGCATAGCTGTGGATTTGCTTCAGTTGAATAGCCTGTCTTTAAGTGCACAAAATCATACATGGAGAGCATTAGGCACTTAAATTTAGTGAAGTAAAAGGTTTGAGATTTCTTAGATTCTCCTCAAGGGAAAAGTTGGGGGTATCTTTATAATTGCTGTGGAAGAATATATAAACTGAATTTTCAGATCTATTTCCACAGCTTAATAGCAAGCCATTGCCCTATTTAGTTAAAGTACTACATGAAAAGAAGTGAAAAATCAAATTTATTGGAAACCTGGTTTAAATAAAGTTAAACATTAATGGGGAGCAGAGCCTTTTAAAAATCTGAAATGTTTAAGAAATTTTTCTCTGACAGTGACATGAAAGTCTATTCCAGATTGGTTTCTATTTCACATCGATATATTTCATTCATTCAGTAAGCACATAGTCAATGCCTGCTGCATTCATTGGCTCAATATCATGGCAAAAGAAATAGAAGAAATAGTCATTAAATTAGAATTTATTAACAAGTTAGGATGTTTGTTTTTACATGAAATTTAGGATAATAATTTTAATCTACAACTTTCTATGTGCTTTAGGTCACATCTTTGGGTATATGATACCATAGATCTCTTAGATATGATAATACAGAGATACAAATCACTCTAATGAAAGATGAGCCCTAGAAACAGATAAGTGAATCATCATTTGAGAGATAACTGAAAGATCTACTTGCCTAAAAATACCTCCACATAGGCTTTTGACACTGTGTGGAATTTTCAGTAGCATATCAAGTTACTTTCAAGTATTATCTACAGAAAGCCATAATTAAAATTTGATATATGTTTATATCAACCATTAGATTATTTCTCTAAGGTAGAAATGCATTTGAATTTAGAACAGAACTACAACATTTACCTACTAATGATCTTCCTACCTAGCTTTCTGCCATTATTTTCTCCTGAGGGTCCAGTGTCGAACACTCTGTCCATTCTCTGGTCCACTCCAATCATCAATCAAATCATTACTCAACAATTATATCTGAACTGCTTATTATGCACCTATAAATGTGCTAAAACTAAGGATTACAAAGGAGACCCCAAACACTATATTTTCCACCTTGAAAACATAACATTTCATAAGAAGACATTTAATGAAGCCATTTAGCAACATAAAACAGTACAAATAAAAAACATTCAATAACATAAACAAAGGAGAGACACTATAATGGGAGAGACACTAGATAGATAAAGTGATAGGTAAATTCACCTAAGTCTTCAAAGACAGAAGTGAAAGTGGTTCTTACTGACAGAAAACAAAAGTCTGAAAGGAAGACAAAAAGTATCCCATGCTCTTCCCCCCAAACAAACAAAATAAAACAGATTTCTATGTTTTTTTTTCTTATTTTCCCCTTCCTGATGGGCCTCATTAAATCATATTATCATCCCAATCCCAACAATAACATTATACTGGCTATCTTTCACTAAAAAAATACTACACTATGTTCTTTCTTTCCTCTCTGCAATAAAATAAAATACCTAGTACAGAATGTCTGAGTTTAATCTTTCTTTGGTCTAAATATCTCCTTTTCCTTTCAGGATTCATCCAAAGCAGAAGAGTTAATAGTTCCAGGTTGGCTAGGTCATACAATGAATAGAGCACCAGCCCTGGAGTCAGAAGGATCTGAATTCAAATCCAGCCTCAGTCACATAACACTTACTAGCCATGTGGCCCTGGGCAAGTCACTTAATCCCAACTGCCCTGCCCTCCACCTTCCAAAAGAAAAAAAAAAGAGTTAGTAGTTCCACTGAGGCTTTTCCTACCCAATAAGTATTAATTAGGTATTTCCCTAACTACCTCATCCTACATAGGAGCAGCTTCCTATTCACATTAATATTGATATGTGTATATCAATCCCATACCTAAGTTTGTATATATTTTAGATGCAGATTAGATATAGAGATCCACCCTTCATCCTAATTTCCCTATTTCTGTTGAGGGTACCAAAATCCTTATTCTGATACAAGTTCACAACTGTGAAGTCATTTTTGTTTTTGTTTCTCATTTTTCATAGCTAATCAGTTGAAAATTCTGGACATATGTTGTTGATTTTATCCCTTCAACATCTCACTTACATCTATCCCCTTGTGTACACTCAAACAAAAAGCAAAAGAAGAAGAAGGATTAAAACAGTGTTTCTCAACCTGTGGGTTGTGACCCTTTTGGGAGTCAAATGACCCTTTCACAGGGGTGACAGGGGTCACTTAAGATCATCAGAAAACACATATTTCTGATGGTCTTAAGAACCAAGACACTGCTCCTCTATCTGTCTCCAGGCGGGTCCATCCACATGCTGATATGCCTACATATGAGTATTAAAGGGTTGTGGCATTAGGAAGGTTGAGAACCACTGGATTAAAACCATGATCATGGTGAGAAGCACCTGAAAGGATAGTGCTGCTAATTTTTTTTTCATTTTTTTAAGTTTTGAGAAATATAATGTTTTATTTTTTCAATTACATGTAAATTATTTTAATATTCATTTATTAAAATTTTGAATTCCAAATTTTCTTTCTCTCTCCCTTCCTTCATCATAGAGAAGATGGGAAATTTTGTGTTATAAATGTCAAGTCATGCTAAACATAATTCTATATAAGTCATTTTGTGAAAAAAATTAAAATACCTAAGAATAACATAAAAAAAAAAGTATGATTCAATCTGCATTCAGACTCTATCAATTCCTTCTCTGGAGATGGATGGGATTTTTCTTCATAAATCCTTTGATATTGTTTTGGATCACTGTATTGTTGCAAATAGCTAAGTCATTCACAGATAAACATTTTTCAATATGGCTGTTACTGTGTACAATGTCCTCCTGGTTCTGCTTATTTCACTTTCTATCAGTTAATTTAAATCTTTAATATGTTTTTGAAAGCATCCTACTTGTCATTTCTTTTAGTATAATGTGCAGTCCATTCATATACCATTCATCAATTGATGGGTATTCCCTCAATTTCTAATACTTTTTCCACCACAAAAGGAGCTTCTACAAATATTTTTTTCAATATGTGTCCATTTTATTTTAATTTTTATCCCTTTGGGATACAGATGTAACAGTGATATTGCTGGACCAAAGATTATGCATGATTTTATTGTCCTTTGAGCATAGCTCCAAATTGCTCTCCAGAATGTTCAGTTGGTTCACTACTCTACTAACAGCACATAGGAGTCTCATTTTTTCTCACACTCCGTCCAACACTTGTAACTGTCTTTTTCTGTGACATTAGTCAATCAGATAGGTAAGAGGTGCTGTCTCAAAGATTTTCAAATTTACATTTCTCTAATCAATTGAGATTTGCCACATTTTATATAAATACAGACAGCTTCAATTACTTTGTCAGAAGATTTTTCATATCCTTTTACCATTCGACAATTTTGGAATGACTCATATTCTTATAAATTTTTTACTCTTGTTTCTTTTACTAATTTCCCCTCTACCTCTCTTATTTGATTTTTGAAATCATTTTTTAGCTTTCTAGGACTTATTTTTTGGACTGAGACCAATTCACACTTTTCTTTTAGCCTTTGGGTGTAGCAGCTTTTACTTTGTTGCTTTCTGAATTTGTGTTTTCTTCTTCCCTATTACAACAGTAATTTTCTGTGATCTGATTCTTTTTTGTTTTTTTTTTTTTGGTTTTTTGTTTTCTTTTTTCAGTCTGTCTGATTTTTAACTTAATGTTCAAGTTCGGCTCTGCTCTTAGAATGAATGGGGGCATTGTCCCAAGCTTTAGGTTTTCTGTGAAGCTGTTTTAAAAACTGGTTCTCAGGGTCTATAATTTTTCAGTTCTCCCAAGGTTGTATGATTTGTGGAGAGATATTGTATCAGCAAGCACCCTAGCATACCTAGGACGGCTACTAGCACAGGTTCTTAGATCTGCTTTTCTAAAGGAAAGCAACTCAAAATGGGTTAACAATCTTACTTTAATCAATCAAATACCATTTACCTAGTTCAGGGGAAAA
>JAQQSU010008585.1:0-12911 GCA_028627135.1 Pseudochirops cupreus | reverse complement strand
TCTGTGGTTTTTTTCAAGGAGATATTTCACATTGCCTTCTATTTTTTCATTTGGTTGGATCTGTTTGATATTATCTTGATTTCTGATAAAGTCATTTTCTTCCATTTGCTCCACTCTAATTTTGTAGGAGTTATTCTCTTCAGAATGCTTTTGAGATTCTTTTTCCATCTGGCAAAGTTGATTTTTTAAGGCATTCTTCTCCTCATTGGCTTTTTGGGCCTCTTTTGTCATTTGAGTTAATCTATTTTTTAAGGTGTTAATTTCTTCAGTCAGGTTGTTGACACTCTTTTCATGATATTCTTGCATCATTCTTATTTCTTTTCCCAATTTTTCTTCCACTTCTCTCATTTGGTTTTCAAAGTATTTTTTAAGCTAATATCTAGCTTTCAGGCAATCTTCATGTTTCTTGGAAGCTTTTGGTGTGGGAGTTCTGACTGCGTTGTCTTCCTCCTGTTCCCTGCTTTGATCCTTCTTTTCCCAAAAGAAAGAATCAAGAGTTTGGTTACTGTTTTTACTTTGCTTCCTAGGCTTATTCATTGCTGGCTGGTCAGTGATTTTTTTTTTTAGCTCTGTGGAATTCTGCTTCCAGAAGAGAAAGCTCTGTCCCAAATTGCTGGGGTTTTCCCAGCTGCTGGAGCTTTTAGGAGGCTGGTGGGTCTCTCCTCAACTCCTGTTCACTGAAAAAAAAGAAAAAAAACTGCAGGATCCCCACCCAAGACTGCGATCCGGATCTGGGCCGTTCAACACAAGAGCACTTGGCCTCGTGATTCCTTGGTCCCCCTGCAGTCTGCAGGCTGGGAGCTCTGAAGTGGCAGTGTGGAGGTGGTTGCAAGACCTCCACTTCTGCCTCCTCCTTGCCCTGGAGGCAGTTTGGCCATACCCGTTTTTCTCTCCTGATTTAGCTGAGCTCCACTAACCTAATTCTGGGAAGTGCCGCAGCTGCCGCAGATCCGGTCTCCCAAAGCTCCAGCCGGGGCTTGGCTCCTCTCTTCCAGCCTCCTCCAGGGCAAAGCCGCGGTTCCAGGCTGGGCTGGTTTCAACTCGCAGAGCTGAAATGGTTCCTCTTAGCCAAGCTGACTTTAGTGGAAAGTATATTTGTGTGCATTTTGGAGTTCTAGAATTTGTTTAGAGTCATATTTTATGGGTATTTTGAGGTGGCTATGTGAGAGCTGGGATATGTTGCTGCTCCTAAGCTGCCATCTTGGCTTTGCCCCACTACTTTCCATTCTTAAACTAATCATTTGCTACATGTTCAGTTCTAACAGTGGCTTCTTGACCCACATATAGGTCCTCAAGAGACAAGTAAGGTGATCTGGTACCCCTATCTCTTTGAGGACTTATACAACTTGCTGTGATCCACACAAAGCTTTAATCTAGTAAATGAAGCAAAAGTAGATGTTTCTCTGGAACCCTCTTCTTTTTACCATGACGCAGTGAATGTTGGCAGCTTGCTCTCTTTGTTCCTCTGTTTCTTCACAAACATGAAAAAAGAATAAAGTGGAACAAAAAAAAAATTCTTCACACTGTGTGCAAAGTCCATCAGTTCTTTCTCTGGATTTGGAGAGCATTTTCCTTAGAGAATCCTTTGTACTTATCTTAGATCATTGTATTGTTGAGAAGAGATGAGTCATTCATGGTAGATCATCACACAATGTTTTTGATGCTGCGCACTGTTTTACTTGTTCTGGTCATTTCACTTTGTATCAGTTCATACAAGTCATTCCAGCTTGTTCTGAAATCTCTCTGTTCATTTCTTTGAGACCAACATACAGTCTTAGTGCATATATGTTTAGTATTGATAGTGCTTCATTGTCTACGGTGCCATTGAGAAAGTTTAACTTTCCTTCCTTATTTCTTTAACTAAGTCTAGTTTGTGGTTTTTTTTTTTTTCATTTCCTAAAATCAGTATTGGTAATTGTTGTTTTTTTTTTTCCACTTCAGCTGAAGCATAACAGATTCAGCTCCATCCCCTTACCTTTATTCTGTGTGTGTCTCTGCTTCAAGTATGTTTCTTGTAAACATCTTATTGTAGGATTCTGTGGTTTTTTTTTATTCATTCTGATATGTGCTTCCATTTTGAGGAAGAGTTCATCCCATTCACCTTCTCAGTTATGTTTACTTAATATGTATTTCCCTTTATCCTATTTTTCCTCCTGTTTACTCTCACCATTCACACTGTCCTTCCTCACCAGTATTTTAGTTTTGTCTACCATCTCCCCTGTTCTTCCCTCTCTTCTGTAAGTCTTCCCAGCCCCTCTCCCTTGCTTTAACTTATTCTCCTCCTCTCTTCTTGTTGGTTAAAGGAAATGTCTATATTCCGTTTATTGGGTATACTATTATCTCTTTGGGCCAATACTAATGAGAGTATACTGTCCATGTTCTCTTTTTGATCATGGGCTTCAGGCAGTCCAATGATTCTGACATTGTCTTTCCTAGATCTATTTTACAAGTCAGTCTTGTTTTTTCCAATTAGATATTTTTCATTTTCTTCTTTTTTTTTTATTCTTTTCAATTGTTTGATTGTAATGACAAGCAAAAAAGTACTTAGTGCCTTGTTTCAGCTATTTAATTATTTAGCACCTGGTTTCAGTTTAAATTTCATTTAATACTTGCCCATGATTATATTGTCTTTGTTAAGAAACTGATCTTGTGAACCCCAGAATTTGTGAACCCCAGAATTTGTGGATCCCTGTTGCTGATGCAACAGCAAGGGGAGGAGCAGGGAGGAGCTAATAAACATACATAAGGGGAAGCCCAATCTGGGAAAGAGCAGAACTGAGAAGAGAACACTTGTGGTGGCAGAATTGCGAAAGGGAACTCTGTGGTGTCCAGGCACTCTGTTTGCTTTGTGTGTATTGACTTTTGTTTGTGATACTTTATACAGAAGCCCTGGGACCTTACTGAAAGCCCTGGAAGAGAATTTTCTTGTTGTCTGTTTACATAAGTCCTGGAGGAGCTTTCCAGAGGCCCTGAGACTATATTGACAATTTGTGTTGAGTTCTCAGACTTTGTTGGTGGGTCTGTGTTGATTTCACAGGCAGATAGCAAATTGATGATGGTGCCAGTAATGTGTATGAATGTTGTTTTGATTCTATTAAACTTTGTCTTCCCAGGAACAGAAATTGTGAAGGACTCTAGGTGGACTGGACACCCTGAGATTCAATATGGAATGGGAACTGTACATGGAGCTGAACGAGGAGCTGAGAGCTGCCTTTTTTTGAATTCAGGTGACAGTAGGGTAGATTCAGGCAGGAGCTGGGATCATGGAAGAGGAATTATGGCATTTGAGAGTCAGCCTTGAATCAAGGTGAAAATGGCCTCTCTTTGGGTTCTTGATGCTGACTGAGAAGATCATGATTTACTATGGACTAGGGGTGAAGAACTTTGACCTTTGTACTTTGTGTCCCTTAAGGAGGCTTTTTCCTTAAGGATGATTGAGTTTAGTACTTACTGAATGAGTGCACTTTGTGTCCCTTAAAGAGGCTTGCTCCTCGAGGATGATTGAGTTAAGGAATTATTGAATGATATCTTTTGTTTAGAAACTATGTGACCACTTTGGTGAAAATTATGTGGCCATTTTAGTGATAGGTTGTTAAGCAATACCATTGTGAATGCTGCACTTTGGTTTCTGTGAATGTTTTACTTTAATTTACTGCTGAATAAACAGAGAGTCCACTATATTGTGTAATCAGAACCTTTGAGCTGTTCATAGCAGCAGTCCTCTGGAAAGCCGCTCATGCTTGGCTTTACATTCATTGATTCTTGATGCTCCTAGACTCATTCGTTTCCACTTGCACAATTGTAATTCTTAAGTAGTTATTTTCCTCACTTAGTTTTTGTATTTCCTTTCCTATTTGCCTTATGGCATCTAACAACCACCAGGGCACAGCCTTGACCTCTCCTCCTGACCCCATGATGTCACTTCTAAAATCCACCAAAATTTGAAATAGAATTTCCCACAGCCACAAAAACCAGCTTCCTAAGGTCATGTAACTGGGTGTCTTCGCAGACTGCAAACAAATGAAACTACTAGAGCAACCTCAAAACCTCTAAAACTTCACAGAGTAGGTTAAGCAGCAGCCATGGCTGCTTATGGCAAAGGTATCTAACACCCACTGGGGCAAAGTCTGGGTCCCTCCTCCTGATCCCATGATGTCACTTCCAGAATCCACCAAAATTTGAATTTGAATTTCTCATGCCTGACAAAACCAGACTCCTGATGCTGTGTGACTGAGTACATCCTGGCAACTAGCAAACAAACACACCTACAAAATTGTACTTTTAAAAAAGTTGTTTTCTTCGGTAGATTTTTATCTCCTTTTTCATTTGGTGAAATATATTTTTCAATTAGTTGTTTTCTTTTTCCAAGATACTGATTCGTTGTTTTTTTTCCACAATTCTCTTATATCACTCTCATTTCTCTTCCCAAATTTTCTTCTACCTCTCTTATATGATTTTCAATTTCCTTTTTGAGCTCCTTGCCTGGTTCATTCTGGATTTGACACCACTGCCCATTTTTCTTTGGGGTTTTGCCCATGGCTGTTTGTCCTTGTTATCCTCTTTTGAGTTTGTGTTTTCATCTTCCCTGTCACCCTAATGACATTCTATGGAAATATTACCGTTTTTTTTTTCTTCACCATTTTCAGTCTTTTAACTTTCTTTTCAATTTAAGCTCTGTTCCAGGGTAGAAGGGGTACTGTCCAAGGCTTCTGGTACTAATGCCTGCAGTCCCTTGCTGTTTGCTTGATGTTGCACTGATGTTGCCCTGGGCCCACAGGGCCTCTTTGTTTCTGGTTTTGTGCTGAGGGGCTGGGGTGAGGGGTGACTTGAGCTGCTGGAGAACAAAGGGATCTGGCAGTTTACCTGCTGCTGAACTGGGGTCCTAGTGGTGGTATCTGGTGTCTGCTAAAGTCAGTGGGGTGTTTCTGCATTTCCCTGAGGCTACACTGAAGAAGGTGGCAGAGGAGCCCCCACAACTTGCTAGTGTATGTTTGCTTAGGTACCTGGATCTGTTTGCCTTTGACTATGCTGAATCACAAGTAGGTCTGACCCCTGGAGGTTGGCTGTTTGCCTCAGGCTACACGGAAGCCTGTGGAGGTCTATTGCTGGAGGCTGTCTGTTTGCCTAGAGCTATGCTGAAGCACTTGCTGGTTCTTGGCTGGAGTTGGCCTATTCCTCTGGCTATTGGAAGGTATGTGATGTTGGCATTTGTCTGCTTCACTGTAGTGGGCTCAGGATCTACTGCTGATTCACTGAGGTGGGGCTTGCAGCTGACTTGCTGGGATGCTTCTTGTCCTAGACTGCACTCCCCTTTTACCTGAATGAGACAGATCTTTCTTGTCAATCTTCTAAGATCCTTGGGATAAAAACAAAAAGGTTTCACCCTTTCTTCTTGCTGGTTCTGCTGTTCTGGGATTTGCTTGGGGGGTGCTTTTTATAGTTTTTTGGAGGTGAATATGGGAGAGTTATAGCAATTTAAACCTTACTCTATCATGTTGGCTCCCAGAAGTACCAAAACAGACCGCTTTCAAAGATAATGGATTCTAGTCCCAATTATAAATATGGTTTTCCTGAGAGTTTTTTTTTCTCCTTTCCTTCCTTCAGAATAAATTTTCCACTTGCTTTTTTTCCCCTCATTTGCCTGGTTCTTAGTATTTCTTAATATTTTTTGAGAATGAATCAATCAATAAATGTATCAATCGGACTTTTCATCTTTATTTGATAACATATAAAACACTCTCATTCTGTTTAAATATCATTTTTCATCATTTTTAAAATATATGACCAATGGTTCATTTGTAGGACTGTTGTACAAGTGATTACTAGATACACCTGTACCTTAAGGTTTTACACATTTGTAGTATTTATTAAACTATATACAAGAATGCCTCCTCAGAAGGCAATTTCTTAAATTTTTCTGTAGAAACAAGCATTTACCTTTTCTACAGCCTTCACTAGATTTTTAGGTAAGGTTTCACTCAGGTCCAATGACACTTTCTTCTTCACCAAGAAAAGTTTTAACTCCCTTCCCTTTTCCCAGTGCCTAAAGAATGGTGCTGCTACTATTTTTACTGTGTGTTTCTGTAGGAATGATTTTTCTCACATTGACTATGGAGGAGTGGAAAGAATGTAACAATTAATAACTATAGCATCAAACAAACAATTTTCAAAATAGTTCACACAATTGAAAGTATCCTCTAAGTGCAAAGCATAAAGTAAAAGGTTGTAAGAAAAAAGGAAAGTGGTTTCTCACTTATAGAACTTTTATGATCATTGACTCTTCAGATGAAATTGGATCCTGAGAAATAGCCTAATTCAATTTCTTCATTAACAAATATCTGTACATTAATATAATTTTTATTTTTCCTAATTTATTTTTTTTAATTTGTTAATTTGTTTATTTTCAGTTTTCAACATTCACTTCCATAAGCTTTAAATATTTCCTCCTCCCTTTCCTCAACCCTCCCTGAGAGGGTTGCAATCTGATATAGGTTCTACACATACATTCCTATTAAACACATTTTCACATTATTCATGTTGTATAGAAAAATTATAATTCATTATAAAATATGACATAACAAAACAAAAAGGAAAAGAGTCTGCTTCACTCTGCATTCTGACTCCATATTTCTTTCTCTGGAAGTGAATGGCATTTTCTATCTCATTCCTTTGGAAATGATTTAGGTCCTTGCTTGCCTAAAAGGGCTAAATCTATCAAAAATCAGTTTTCTCACACTATGGCTATTAGTGTGTATAATGTTCTCCTGGTTCTGCTCACTTCTCCCAAAATCAGTTCATATAAGTCTTTCCAGTTTTTTCTGAAGTCTGCCTGTTCATCATTTCTGATTGCAAAATAGTATTCCATTACATTCACATACTACAACTTGTTCAGCCACTCCCCAGTTGTTGGGCATCTCCTCTATTTCTAGTTCTTGGCCACCACAAAAAGTGCTGCTACAAATATTTCTGTACATGTAGGTTGCACATTAATATCTTAAATAAAAAATAAAAATCAAAGCAAAATCAACAAAAAATATTTCTTAGATACTATTTTAAATATTTAAAAGTGGTTAAAATATTTACATTTTTATTTTTATATATTATCATATTATTCCTCCATAATATAATAAATACAGCAAAATTTATTAAGAGTTTACAATGTGTCAAACAGTGAGATAGAGTACCATTAAATATCAAGGGATGATTTTAAATTCAGAACCACCTGGGTTCAAATCCTTTCTCTGATACATACTAGCTATGGGACTATGGACAAAACAGGTAAACTCTCATTACTCCCAGATTAGTTTCTAGTGGCATAGATTGAAAGGTTCAACAGACGGTTGGAAGCAAATATCAGAGACTTAAGGAGTTAGAGAATACCAGGAATCATGTTTACACTTTGGGGAGGGTAAAGCTAGAAAGCTAGACTTCTAAAGGTAGCATAGTGCCTAGGGACCTCCGATTGCCAATTGAATGAAATGTTCCTGATCTTGGCTTGTATTATTATCTCCTGTGAGTCTATCATTACTGCTTCCCCGACTTCTTGATTTTTAACCCTACCAAAGGGATAATGGAATGAGGCTGATACAGTCTATTAGCTTAGTGTATAAAGTATACACTTTGTTTTTTATGATTAGTTTTTGTGGCTGTGCATTTACTCTGGAGCTCTGTACGTACTATGTCCTGCATGTACTTGGACATGTCCAAGAAGTATCCTTCCAAAGGGTGTCATTTCTATTGCATATACTATTTGTTTACATTTGTTTTCTTTCGTTCAACAGTACCATAGCATGGTTACAGGGAATTGCAGGAAAATCACCCTGGTTATTTTAAAGCACTAATGTTTGTATTTTTGCTTTATAAATGAATATTTAAAACTTATCCTGGATAATTTTAGAAAGGGACTAAAAAAAGCTTTGGTTCATGCAAGGAAAGTAGCATTCACTCCTGTTCAAAAAGATTGTCTGAGGGACACCAATATGATGTTTCCTGTTTCATATGAGATGGAAGATGTAATTGGTTGATAGACCTGAGATGAGTCTCCATATTCATGTAAGAGGTAAATACTAAGAAGAAGGATTTTGAGAAAGACAGTCACAAGAAGCAAGTTTTAATTTTTGAATGATTAATGAAAGCTCTCAGAGCTTCAGACATATAAGTAAAGCTAGGTTCACAATATATCCCTCAATTTCCAAGGCTAATAACCTCAGGGACTGCTGACAGAGAGATCTTATCTTCCTTTCAACAGGAAAGTCCTTTTGCTCTTGTTTATTCTTTGGTCCATTCTAAAGTATGTAGTTATGTTTACTGTTTACACTGATAAAGAGTTTTACCATTCTTGTTGGTTACTTGTGCGACCACCATTTGATTAAGAAGGATCTAAGCTGGTGCTTAGTACTACCCTTCCCTTGAGGGCAATCAGGGAAAGGAGCTTTCATCTTAGGACATCAAAAATATTGTGCCCTTAGACTATCCATATCAATGTTAGATGTATACAATTCTGTCCCAATATCCCTCTTAGAGGAAGATGGGAAGGAAGGAGTGAAGACCTAGACATGATTACTCACAAAGGTGGAAGACATACCCTCCTTGGAAAGAGATAGGTCAAATTTCAGATGACTGAATATGAAGCAGGTTACTACCCATCCCCTACTTCAGATATAAGGAACTTAAAGCACAGGATGAGTTATACATTTTTTTTTGTTATGGTCAAGGTAGGGATTTGTTTGATAAAACATGCATATTTATTATGAGGATTTCCTTTTCCATTTTTGTTTTTGTTCCATTGTGGCATAAGAAATGAGGAGAATGCCAAAGGTTATGTATAACTTCATAACATTCAGAGAACACTTTCAAATTTCTTTACAGAATGACTGAACATGTTCATAGCTCCACCATAGTACATTAATGAAAGCAATGAATATGGAGTCAACTTAAACTCTAATCCCAGCTTTTCTACTTCTTGCTGCTTTAGTTTCTAAGTCTCCAATTTTTCTGCATGTATAAAGTAGCAGCTGGGGAAGAAAGGGTTCTATAAAGTGGCATATACATGACTAAGATCACTTCCAAAAGCAAATCCAGTGAAAAACTTTGTGATATTGCATAAAGTATGAACTTTGTTTTCCTTATCCAGAAAATTGGTCATCCAGGGCAAGTAGGTGGGTGCACTTTGAATGTTGGACTTTGAATCTGGAAGAGGAGTTCAAATTGTGTCTCATATACTTAGCTGAATGGACCAGTGTGAGTCTCTTAACCTCTGTCTGCCCCAGTTTCTTTAGCAATAAAATAATGATAACAATTGGAACCACTTAATAAGGTTCTTGTGAGAATTAAATGAGATCATACCTGTAAAGAGTTTTGAAACCTTAAAGTCCTACATAAATGATAGTTACTGCTGTTGTGATCATTATTGATCTAAACTATGAACTCTACAAGGTCATTAAGATAATGAGCATTGTTAATTGAAATAAAACATTATTAAAATTCCATAAAGCATAATAACAATTTTAAAAGAAAAATATCAATTTATTATTGTAGTTATTTTTTAAAGTTTAGTTCCAAATTCTCTCATTCTCTCCCATCACACCCATTGAGAAGACAAGAATTATGATACATGAATACATTTATTTATTTATATATATTTACAGTCTGAACAGAGTGTTTTAGTAATTTTATCCCTTGCTAATGGTGTACTTAAAGTGAAAAGGTCCAAGTTTGATCTACATATTGACCAGTTGTCCTAATATTTTCAAGAAAATTGCCCATATATACAAATTTTATTTAAAATTAAATAATTAAAGAAAATTACAATTTAGTTAAATTAATTTAATCTTATAAATAATTCACCTTGAATGCTATAAAAATGATAAATCAGTAAATCAAAACATTAAAATTTGTTTCTAAAAGGATAATGAACACTTATTAATCACCTACTATGTTCAGAGCATTCTACTGGTTCCAAAGGAGAAACAAAGCTTAACTAAAATTTCATCTCTGATTATCAGGAGACTTTTTGCTTTCTGGTGGAATAAGACACCAAGAAAGACACATGTGATGGTCAGTAACATGTGATAAATGACTTAAGACACAACTGTCTGAAACTCAGACTTCAAAGTGACAATGACATCATCCACTTTGAGAATATGGGAAGATGCTAGGAGAAAATGGAATTAAGATGGTAATTAAAGGACAAATAGTACTTAAACAGACAAATAGATAGGGATTATTTTAGGCACAGGAACATTCTGAATAAATTCATAGAAGAATGAAAAGAGAATGATGGTTTCTTGTGTAGAGATTTATTTGTTTTGGCAGAGAAATTACAAGAGATAGAAAAGTAGAGTCGTGTCAGATTTTGGAGATCTTATAAATAAGTTTTGTTTTAAGTATCACTGAAGAGTTTCAAAACAGAGTTTTATAAACAGATAGTGTGTGCAAAAATCAATTAATCAATAAACATTTATTAAGCATCTACTGTGGTCTGTAGATAGAAAGCAAAAGACAATCTCCAGTCTCAAAGAGCTTATAGTCTAATGGAGGAGACAACTTGAAAACAACCATGAACACACAAGCTATAAACAGGGTAAACTGGAAATAATTCCATTAATCAATTTCTCTTCTATACCTTTTATAGACTTTTAATTGAATTTTTACTGAGGGTTCACTTAGAGTTGTTGTTGAGTGAATAGAAATGTTAGTTTGGCAGTAGTTCTAGAGATGACAAGAAGAATAAATTGAATCAAGAGGATTTGTTAGCAGATTTTTGTCATTATACAGCTAGGTGATTATAAGGATGAATAGTCTTGTACTACCAATAGAAATAGAGAAATAATTATTTCTCATTTTTACTTTGTGCATAAACACATATCAACAAACCATGATGGTTCTTCTTCCCCCTGAGTGTTGGATGTCATGATGTGTTTTTGTGACCTCTTGTGTTTTGTAATGTTTTCTTAGGCTACTCTGCTCAGTTGGTCCTTTCCTGTTGCTGTCCAGTGTTCCAAAGGCCCTCTGGCCATTGCTTGATTTCTGCCAAATAGTGTTTTCCTTGCTTTAGATCCCTGTGATGGTTGAGTTCAAGTCTAGGTCATCCCATATAAGTTGTTGTTGTTTTCATTAAGCTTAAATAATTCTTTTACTCAGTACCAACCCTAAATGAACCATCAGTAAAAATTCATTTAAAAGTCAATAAAAGGTATAGGAAAGAAACTGATTAATAGAAAAGGCTAGCCATTCCAGATTTCAGGAATTTCTGGCTTTAAGACACGACAGAGCTCTACTTAATGCCTCAGACTGAGTAAGCACTCACATACTTAATAAGCAAATAAGCAAATACTATAGTAGTTAGGGACACTTTGACCCCTGCAAAAGGCAATTAACTTAGTAACTGAGGTGGTGAATGCAGTACATTTTAAAAAGAATGGCAAGCATTTTTTCCCCCATGGCAGAGCTCATATAGTCATTATGCTAAAAAATATATATATTTATTTATGGAAACATTAAAAATGCTAAAAATCATCTGTCTAGTTTCAGTGAACAGAGAATGTTGGACAAGAAGAGCTGAATGATGTTTTGTTTTTAAATTGAAGTGGGTGCTAGTTATATGGCATCTCTCTGGCCTCAAAGCTCAATTGTACTTTTTTAAGGGAATTGCTATCATGAAACCAAATAATGCTATAGCCTCTTCCTATTACATGTAAGCTGGAGAAAAAATTAGCTACTACATTCGATGGTTAAACAAAATGACTCTGAGTAGAAAATTATAGAACCCCTTGCTAACCTTTACTCATGAAGTAGAGCCAGCTGGGGCCCCAATATAGCATTTTACATGGATTTCTTGGAGTTGTGATTTGTCATTGCATTGATTTCAGTTCTTCAGTGATTCAAAGTTTCTTCTCTTTGCAATGTTGTTATTGTACGAATTGTTTTATTTTTATGTGTTTTATTTTTGCTTTCTCTTTTGTTTTGTTTTGTTTTTTTATCCTGTTCCATTTACTCTAAATCATTTGATATAAGATTTCCCATGGTTTCTCTGTAACCAATCTTTTTTTTATTTCTTAGATCACAATGTATTCCATTATAACCATATGTCATTTTTCAATCATTCCCCAATTTGTAGGCACCTTCTTAGTTTTCAGTTCTTTCCCACAAACAGCTGCTTTAAATATTTTGTGCATATGCATATATGTATATGTATATATACATACACATGAATTTATATGTATATGCTCACACATACATACAAAGAATAAATATATAGACAGATAGACATAGATGGGACTTTAAAATCTTTCCTCTCCAAGCTGTATTCTAGAATTTCTCCCCAGTTTCTGAGCTAATTTCCCCCTCCTTTGTCAACTTCCTTTTAATGATAGCTCATGTATATAAAAGTATACACAATAGTCTCTCATTTATGTGATTTGATTTTCCTCTTCTAACTTAACCTCTTCTAATTTCATCTAAAAGGCTACAATTGACTTTTCTGGAAACCCATGCCAAGCAATATCCCAAAGCAAAAATTGTGAAAGACACCATTAAATCATTTTTGTAATTTATTACATTAAAATAATCTTAGAAATAATTTCAGCAAAATTTTGTTGAGCAGCAGAATTATTTACTATCACAGAATATATGTATTAATGATTTGAACTATCTAGTAATTGCCTGTTTTACTTAATTATTTTTGCTAACCATGTGCTGTACTCAATTTTTTATGCTAATAAAGTACTTAAGCTAGAAACAAGGAATATGACATATTTTGGAAATTTTAAGTCTTTAAGAGTAATTACATAAAATGCATGCCCCTATATGAATATGTGTGTATACATACTTATACATATATATTTTTACATTAACACGTATGCATATATATGTGTGTATACACACCTGTATGTGGAGAGAGAGTGAGATAT
>JAQQSU010008584.1:0-12911 GCA_028627135.1 Pseudochirops cupreus | reverse complement strand
AGGTATCTCCTTCCATCCTGAGGCTTGTAGAGTTGTCTTTAGCTGTGTGTTGTTGAGGATAGTCCAGTTTATCAAGGTTGGTCATCATATGTATGATGTGTCTGTGATTGTGTACAGGTTTTGCCTGGTTCTGCTCTTCTCACTTACAAAAATGTAAATTTTTAAAACACTTTTTGAGTAGTTCCTTGTCAGAGGAACAAGAATTAAGAATCCTCACCTAACAGGAAAATATCGCTTCGGTCCAGGAGTTGTCAGATTTGGCAAAAGAGGTGCTTTTAAATCACATAATCAGGGTCAGTCAGAGCAAAATTCATGTCCATCTGCATCCCTATTAGCATCCCCTTCTTTTCTCCCAACATCCCTCTGCTTCACAGAACCACAAATCTCAGAACTAAAAGGGTCCATCTAGTGTAGAGGTTCTTTTTTTTTTTTTGAGGGGGAAGGCAATGCAGTTGGGGTTAAGTGACTTGCCCAAGGTCACACCATGAATGTGTTGAGTGTCTGAGGTGGGATTTAAACTCAGGTCCTCCTGATTCCAGGGCCAGTGTTCTATAATAGTCTGAGGTGGGAAAGGTGCAGCAGGGTAGAGGACAGTTCAAGGGGCTGGGACACATGAGTAGTGGTTGGAAGGAGTCCTTAGAGGGCGGGTGCAGTTTGCTTGGCATGGTGTACACATAGATGGAAGCATGACAATATAGTATAGCATCATTCATTATGGTACAAAATCATAGGATCCTAACTAGAACTTAAAGGGTCCTCAGAGGCCATCTAGTCCAAACCCCCTAATTTTACAGTTGAGGAAACTGAGGCCCAGGGAGGTTGAAGTGACCTGACTAAGGTTACATACATTAGATATGAACCCAGGTCCAGTGGATTTGGATTCAGAGGACCTGGGTTCAAATCCCAGACCTGCTATTTACTGCCTACATGACTTCATTATATTGTGAGCTCCTTGATGGGAGGGACCATTTTTTGCTTCTTTTAGCATCCCCAGTACTTAGTATGGTGCCTAGCTCATAGGAGGTGCATTGTTTAGTCATGTTTCAACTGTGTCTGACTCTTCATGAGCCCATTTGGGGTTTTCTTGGCAAAGATACTGGAGAGGTTTGCATTTCCTTCTCCAGCTCATTTTATAGATGAGGACACTGAGGCAAGCAATGTTAAGTGACTTGCCCAGGGTCACACAACTAGTAAGTATCTGAGGCTGGATTTGAACTCACAAAGGTAAGTCTTCCTGACTCCAGACCTGGGACTCTATTCACTGCACTGCCCAGCTGCCCCAGTGGGCGCATAATAAATATTTATTGGCTAACTGCCCTGGGACAAGTCGCTATTCTCTGACCTGAAATTTCCTTATTTGTAAAACGAAGGTGTTGGACTAAATAACCCAAGTCCCTTCCAGCTCAAAATCTATGGATCTGTGTTGGGCACCTTGCCTGGGATGATGCCCCAAGCTGGAGTCATGCCTGAATGTCCGTGGCTTTGTGCTGTTTGTCTTATGTTGACTCTGTCTCTATCTACAGCTTCCCAAAGTAACCCACTCTACTTTTGAACTACTCTAATTATTAGAAAGTTTTGCCCCTTTTCTTCCTCCTCCTTAATAATGTAACTATTCTTCCTCTCTGCTGGCTTGTCAAGTTCAATCCTGCCAAGATGTATTGATAATAATTAAGTTGTCAGTTTTTAGGTTTAAGGTGTGACCCATTAGGGAAGTATTTACATTCTAAGGAAGGGGCTCTCAAAGACCTGAAGGTGGAATAGCAGGTAACAGGTGGGGTTTCATACTTTGCTTGCTGGTAAGGCAGGCCATGCAACAGAAGCTGGTGAAATCTGGTGTGGCAAGGACCTTAATTGTCTACTCCACTTCCGGGATCTCAAGACTCAAGGGATCCTTCCTGTTGGTGTTCTCATCCCTGAGTTTACTTCCAATTATGCTGTTCCACACTGCTACCATCATCTCATCCAATTCTGCTGCTGTTTGTAGGAAGGAATGCAAATGCCTCTAGTTCTTGGAGGAGTGACTAAAGCAAAATTTGGTGCACCATTTTTGAATGTTTGCTCTAACCTAATTCCTTCTTGTTGCAATCTAACCCATTCTCTGCTAAATTATTCCTTCCTTACCTCCTGCAACATGAAGGTGACTGTGGGTTCTCCAAGCCTATTCCAGTGGAATGTAACCTCTTACAAATCCTTTTTGAGGGGAGCAGGGATTGGGAGAATCTGGACCTGTGGTTTCATTGGGTTGGTGTTGTTGTATAGTTATTTTAGTTGTGTCCAATTCTTCATGACCCCTTTTGAAGTTTTCTTGGCAGAGATACTGGAGTGGTTTGCCTCTTTCTTCTCCAGCTTATTTTACAGGTGAAGAAACTGAGGCAAACAGGGTTAAGTGACTTGCCCAGGGTCACACAGTAAGTGTCTGAGGCCAAATTTGAACTCAGATCTTCCTGACCCCAGCCCTTGTGCGCCATCGACTGCTCTACCTGGCTGCCAAACTTGATTTTTGTAGATAGTCCTAGTGAGGAAACCTGCCCTACCAATGCAGATGAGTAACTGTTCTACCACCTACAGTCTTACAACAGGGGTTCTTAACCTTTTTTATATCTTGGATCACTTTGGCAATCTGTTAAAGCCCATGAAGATCTATCAGAATAGTGCTTTGAAATGCATAAAATGAAATACATAGTATTACAAAGGAAATCAATTAAGGTTTAAGTTGAAATACAGCTATCAAAAATATTTAAACTACTTTTAAAAAGCTCGCAGACTCTAGGTTAAGAACTCTGGTTTTAAAGAGCTGCTTCAGAATTGAGAGGTTAAATGATTTGCCCAGGGTCACCCAACCGGGATGAGTCAGAGGCAGGATCTGAATGCAGATTTTTCTGAGTCTGAGAGCTGCAATCTGTTCACTACTCCACACTATGGTTGGGGCAGATCCTACCAAACCTCTTCTGTTGTCCAAGGAGGAGTCTAGTTTGCAGGGGCTCAACACCAGGTGGGCTCCAGGTGCTTTTGTTTTGGTTTTGGCCAAAACAACTCTCAAAGATTATCCACTGAGATATAGAAGCTGTCACTTGTAGCACAGTGGATCGCCATCAGATATTTTTAATTTATTTTCCTATATCTTTAATATCAAATAACTTTATTTCCTACAAAATGAAGAAACTGAACTGAAATTAACTCCAAGATCTCTTCCAGCTGCAGACCTATAAATCATAGGTACACAGGTATGTAGTTTCAGAACTGTAAGGAAGTTAAAAGCCACTCCTCTCTCTCATTTTGCAGATGAGCAAACTGAGGCACAAGAGGTTTAGTGACTTTCCCAAGGTTGTACAACAACTAAGTCTATGAGGCAGAATTTGTATGTAAGTCCTCTTGGCAACAAGTTCAGTCAGTGCCTTATCCATTACTCCAAGTCCTTTGACTCCCAGTTCATTGCTGCTTCTATTCCAGAAGTAGCTCTTATCATTATGTACTTATCACTATTAAGTCCCTTCTCAGATTTCTCTTCTCTTTTAAATGCACCCAGTTCCTTTGACTCATCCACCTAATTGTGATTTCCTGAAAAGGAATATCACTGAAGCAGGAAGGCACCCTGGAGAGGCAGGAAGGTGAATTGAAGGACCTCCACTATCTTGACTATCATGTCCCTTCAGACCCTGATGGAGACAGCCCAGGACCCTGAACCCAAGAGCCTCAGAAATAACAATGATTCCAACCCAATGTCCACAGCCATCATCCTGGGAAGTAACTTTCATGGAGTTGGAGCCTGGCACTTGTTCCTACAGGTGATATAACCACAGCTACTGACTACCCCAGAAAACAAAGTTCTTGCCACCAAAATCCTTCCATTTGACATTTCATTGTTGAGTGGTTCAACATCAAAAAGGGATATGATATTATCAGTGGGAATGACACTAGGAAGAAGCATTACCATCAGCTTTACTGATGTCCTTTGAGGACATGGGACCTTCCCATCTGACTTGCAGCTGTTACCTTTTGTATGTGTTGTCTCCCCCATTAGAACATGGGTTTCTTTAGAGCAGGAACTATCTTACTTTTCTATGTGTATTCTCAGTGTTTAGCACTGTGCTTTGCTAAACTCTTAGCAAATGAATTTTTCATTCATTCATTTCTCTAATGTCTCTTATACCCTTACCCTTTTAATCTCCTCCACAGTTAATTTCTGTAGCTACTGTTTTGTGTCAAAATTGTGTGTTAAGATTATGTAATAAATGGAAGAAGAAGAAAAAAGAAGATAAGAGGTAATGAGGTGGTGGTGACAAGGAATATGGGAAAATGCTCAGCTAAGGAATTTAGAAGTGTTTATTACCACAGAGTGTGAGCCTTATTTTGTTCCTAGCTCTGGGGGCTTCTATTAATTGGCCAGGAGATTCCTAGCTCCTAAAATAAAAATCCAACTTATGACTTCTAGCAGTGTACATAGGTCCATAGTGAAAATCTTGTGTCATTCCAGACAAAACTAACATGTGATGGGAGACCAATAAAAGGACCCAGAGAACATTTGTGGGTGTATCTGTAGACTCAAGTTTTAGTACAGAAACTTAGCAGGGCAAGAACAAAATCCTTGTCAAATATGATTCCCAACATGTTGCATTTAATTTTAAAAGGATTATAATCTATAAAACATTTTATAAATATGACGGCGTATCAATGTTCAATAAGAAAAAATGAATAACCAATGGAAATTCTTATTGGTTGAGGTAGTTTAGTATAATGGAGTTTTCCCAAATTCAACTCAACTATTTTAAAATAAACTTTATTGATGTGGTTTGTTTTTATACCTACTAAATTTACTCCTGCATCCCTCTCAAAGAGTCATCTCATAGAGCAAATAATTTTTTAAAGGAAAAATACAAACAAAAAACCCCAACAATTAGGAAAACCAATCACATCAAAATAATCTGAAAACATAGGATGTCCCAAATGCACTTTTGTCATACCCTGTATATGCAATGTTCCATGCTTGTGTACCTCTCACCTCTCCAAAGGAACGGTGGGAGATATCTTCTGTGTCTCTTCCTAGAAGCCATGTCCGTAAATGTTTATTAAGTGCAAATATTTATTTAACTGTGTGCCAGACACTATGCTAGCTTTTGGGGATACTGAGATTAAAAAAAAAAAAGGAAATAGCTCCTGTTTTCCAGGCAACTAGGTGGTGAAATAGCAAAAACACTGGGCGTGAAGTCAGGAAGACCTGAATCTATCCTCAGATACTTACTAGGTGTTTCACCCTGGGCTACTTACTTAGTCTATCTGCCTCAGTTTCCTTAACTGTAAAATGAGGGATTATTGTTATTGTAGGGATGAAATGAGATAATATTTGTAAGCATTTCGCAAACCTTAAAGTATTATGTAAGTATATATATATAAATATATAAATATATGTAGCTATATAAGTACTATAAAATGCTATTTATTATGACCTTCTGAGTGCGAACAACATAATAATATAGGAAATAAACAGGAATAAATGAAACAGGAAATAAAAAATATATACCAAGTAAAGGCAAATTAATTGGATGGGAAAGGAATGCTACAAAGGGTCAGGAAAATCCTTATGCAGGAGGAGGCGGCTGAGCCGGGGCTTGAATGAAACTGAGGAAACCGAAGTGCAACCTGCACAAAGAAACAAGGCAGGATGTGGAAGGAAGGGCGCAGAGAACTTTGGCATGAATGTAGAATTTATGAAGGGAAATAATGTGAAATTAGTCTGGAAAAATATGCTGGGAAGGGATTGGGGAGGGATTGAAGTGCAAAGAGAAGAGCTTGTAAAAGAGGAGGAATAAAATGGTGTGATCTATGTTTTAAAGATCTCAGTCTGGCAGCTGTGTGGAGGATGAATTAGAGAAGGGTAATGTTTTATATGTAAATTAAATGTAAATGCATATCTATTATCTATTATATTATAGTTGTTATATACAACATATGTATATATTATATACCCACACATGTATATCATATACGTCTGTAAATATAACCACATATGGGTCATATATCTAAATATAACATAATATATATTTGTATCTGTGTACTAAGGATTTATCATTGTGCAGACTTCATTCCTGCTCTCTTCACTCTGTCATCCTCAATTGCCTCCTCCTTGTACCCCACCCCTGGAATCACCCTGAGCTCCGATAGATAAGCTTTCACTTTATCTTATCAGGAAGGAGATCACAACACCACTTTCCCACCCCTTTCAAACCATGCCACCATAAGCATACTCCCACTGTCTTCCCTTCTAACTCCTTTTCTTGTGTTGTCTTTTCCTATTAGAGTGCAAGCACTTACCTTGAGGACAATCCTGTCTTGTTTCCTTGGATGTGTATCCCCAACATCTAACAAAATGCCAGGCACAAAGTGAGTACTTAATAAGCACTTTTATCATTCATTCATTCATTCATTCATTCATTCGTAATGCAAATCAGAAAGTATTAGGTCAGTCAGTAAACATTTATTAAGCACCTATTATGTGCTAGGCATTATGCTCAACACTGAGGATTACAAAGACAAGCAAAGACAGTCCCTGTTCCTAAGGCACTCACCATCTCATGAAGTCACACAGCCTAATGTATATGATTTTTAAAACCTCACTTATGATAGATACAGTGTTTTTATATGAACCAAATTTAGGAGTAAAGTGTGGCCTGTCTTGGGATTAATATCCTAATTTAGGTTGCTAAAAATTAGCCACATAGGAAATATCAGATTGACTCATTTTTCCACTATAACCATTTGTCAACATTTCTATTATTAACATTTATTTAGATATCAATGGAGTACATCACTGTGTGATAGAAATTACACCTGTCTGGGCAATGTGGAATCTATATCTGGTTCTGCTATGGATTCACTGTGTGGGTCCAGGCAACCAAATCCCCCCTTTTGGGTCACAGTTTCTTTATCTGTAAAATGAAGGCATAATAGCAGCTAAGATGGTTTCTAAGGTCCCTGGGAGCTCAAGCATTCTATGAATTTATTATTTAGTATCATATTGTGAGTTCAAACCTTGACTGTGTCATTTTCAGCTGCCTGTGTGATCCTAACATTCATGGGCCTTAGTTTCCTTATGTGTCAAAAGACAAGTCCGGTTTAGCTAACCTAGGAGGTCTATTTGAACTCTAAACCAGGGTTTTAAACCCTTTTTATGTCATGGATCCCTTTCACAATCCAGTGAAACCTAAGGACGCCTTCTCTAAATGTTTTTAAATGCATAAAACATGATGCATAGGACTTCAAAGGAATCTAATTTTATTTAAATACAGTTATGAAAACAAAAAAAATTCATTTATAACTTCATGTTATGATCATTTTAATTTCTCTGGCCCTCAGTTTTCTTAACTATAAAATAAAAGAGCTTGTCTAGATGACCTCTAAGGGGCTTTCTAATTGTAAATCTAGGAACCTACTTCCTTTATTAGATCATTAAGCCATGAAATTAGCTTCAACAAGGTAAGTATTTTTGCAGTCAGTCTGTGTTGCCTTAAACACAAGAATTCTCTGTACTCCCTGAATGATGAAGAACTCAGCTCTGATTATGCATTCACAGCCTGTTCTGTCCTCAGGCTTGTCAGTTTTCATCATGTCACCAATCAATTACCCCTAGTTTATTAGGTGCAAACTCACTTCTCTATTTCTCCCAGCAAAAATCCAATCCTGCAACTTCCCTGGCATTTGGCTATTTTATTGTCTGTTACTTGTGCCCTAAAGCGTGAGAGCATTTTTAATGGTGAAGTCAGCAATCTTCTGTCTGCCCCTATTTATATTATATCAGAGATATGGTGCAGTAACATACTTAAGTAATAGAAAAGGACCTGTTAGCATTTTCTATTTAAAACTCTTCCACGTCACAAAGACCTGACTTCAAGTTCCTTCTGACACACACTGTGCTACACTGGCTAGGTCTCTTACTTCTCGAATCCTCAGACAGTCTCAAAGAGTCCAAGTTGCAGAACTATTGAATATCTATAATGGATAGAGGGTGTTTCTTCACTGGAAGTCCCCTACACAGATGAAAAAAGAGATCCAAACCACTCCCTCCCATGAAACAACAACAGCAACATCAACCAGCTACACAGAAAATAACACTAACATAAAGACTTCAGGGGGAAGAGCCAAGATGGTAGAGTAGAGAAGCATTCAACTGAGTTCTCCCAACATCCCTTCCCTCCCTTCCCTCTCACCCCTGCCTCAACAACTTTAAAATAATGCCTCAAATAGAATTTTGGAGTTGCAGAGCCAACAAAAGGTCTCAGGGTAAAATATTCTTCCAGCCCAACACAACTCAAGAATCAAAAGGAGAGATCTATGACAGAGGTGGGGGCTAGCCAAGAGCCCAGGGGGATGTAACACCAGTGGTAGGACTTGGTGGTGGTGACAGTAGGAGCATCAGCTTCAAGAGCTCTCGAATCAGAGACAGTAAGAAGATCTGGGAATGGGTCAGAAGGACATTAAAGGGGACCTCTATGCTAGCAATGAGCACAGGACCAGACAATGTTTAGAAGCTCCATTGCCTATACCCACTTCCAAGTCACAGTTCAAGGGTGGAGAGGAGCAGTTTCCATTACAAGGGATCAGGGACTCTAGGAACAGTATTGTTTGCAATCTCAAGGTAGCAATGACCCTTTCTGGGTAAGGACCAAAGCACAGATCAGAAAAACAGTGACCACACCTCTCCTCAGATTACACCACTTTGAAAGAACTTCTAAACCTCCAGAACTAGCTCTGAAAACAACAATGCAAAAAAGCCTAAAGCTTGGGACAGTGCCCTTCCACCTCCACCCTCTACCCCCGGCCAGTAGCTCCCCTCCAAATAAGGAACAAAGCTCAACTTTTACATAAAGTTCAAAGTCAAGAAATGGACTGGAAAAATGAGCAAACAACAAAAAAAGAACATGACCATAAGTTACTATGGTGACAGGGAAGCTCAAGACACAAACTCAGAAGAAAACAATGATCTTAAAATGGGTACAAGTAAAAGTGCCAAAGAAAAAAAAGAGAATTGGACACAAGCCTAACAAGAATTCCTGAAACAGCTAAAAAATGATTTTAAAAATAGTACAGGAAAAGTTGGGGAAAGAAATGAGAGTGATGAGATAAAATATGAAAAGACAATTAGCAGCATTGTAAAAAAGGCACAAAAAATACTGAAGAAAATGATATCTTAAAAAACAGAATTGACCAAATGGAAAAAGAGGTACAAAACTTTACTAATGAAAATAACTCCTTAAGAAGAGGAATTGGCCAAAAGGAAAAAGAGATACAAAAGCTCAGTGAAAAAAAATTCCTTTAAACCTAGAATTGTGCAAGTGGAAGCTAATTACTTCTTGAGACATCAAGGAACAATAAAACAAAACCAAAGAAATGAAAAAATAAAAGAAAATGTGAAATATCCCACTGGAAAAACAACAGACCTGAAAAATAGATGGAGGAGATATTTAAGAATTATTGGACTACCTAAATGCCATGATAAAAGAATGAGCCTAGACATCGTACTTCAAGAAATTGAAAAGGAAAACTGCCCCAATATCCTAAAACCAGAGTAAAAAAAGAAATTAAAAGAATCCACCACCTGAAAGAAATCCCCAAATGAAAACTCTCAGGAATATTATAGCCAAATTCCAGAGCTCTGGAGTAAAGGATAAAAAACTTCAAGCATCCAGAAAGAAACCATTCAAACATTGTAGAACCATTAATGATCATGCAAGACTTAGCAGCTATCACATTAAAAGAATGGTGGGCTTCAAATCAGATATTCTAGAAGGCAAAAGATCTAGGATTGTGACAAAAAGTAACTTAGCCAACAAAACTAAGTATAATCCTTCAGGGTAAAAAATAAATATTTAATGAAATTGAGAACATTCAAACATTCTTGATGAAAAGACTAGAGCTGAATCGAAAACTGGACTTTCAAATTCAAAATTCAAGAGAAGCATAAAAAGGCAAACATGAAAGAGAAACCATAAGGGATTCAATAAGGTTAAACTGTTTACCTTTATATATGGGAAGATGATACTTGTAGCTCCCCCAAATTTTATCATTATTAGGATAGTTAGAAGGAGGAAACATAGACAGAGGACAGGGGTATGAGTTAATTATGATAGGATGATTTCAAAAAATAAAATTAAGGAGTGAGATAGAAGGATGCACTGGGAGAAGGAGGAAGGGAGAGGTAGAATGGGGTAAATGATCTCACATAAATGAGGCATGAAAGAAAGAGGTTTTACAGAGGAGGAGAAAATAGTGGGGGTGGGCAGGTAACATGACCCTCATTCTCATCTAAATTGGTTTAAAGAGGGAAAATACACATATACATATGCACACACATGTGCACACACCCTCAATTGGCTATAGAAACATACCATATCCAACAGGGAAGTAGGAGGAGAAGGGGTAAGAGAAAGGAGGGTAATAAAAGGTAGGGCAGATAAAGTAAGGCAGTGGTCAGAAGCAAAACAGATGCTAAAGGAGGGACAGGACCAAAAGAGACATAAAAAGGTAAACAGGAGAAAATAGGATGGAGGGAAATGCATAGTTAGTAATCATAAAGGTAAAAGTGGACATGATGAATTCCCCCATAAAACAGAAGTGGATAGCAGAATAGATTAGAAACCAGAATCCAACAATATGTTGTTTACAAGAAACACTTGAAACAGAGACACACACAGAGTTAAAAGAAGAGGTTGGAACAGATTCTATTATGCCTCAGCTGAAGTAAAAAAGACAGGGGCAACATTCGTGATCTTAGACAAAATAAAAACAAAAATAGACTTAATTAAAAGAGAGAAGCAGGATAATTATCTTGCTTAAAGGCACCATAGAGAATGAAGTAATATCAATTCTTGACATATTTGCACCAAACAGAATAGCATCCAAATTCTTAAAGGAAAAGTTAAATGTATTACAGGAGGAAATAGACAGCAAAATTACACTGGTTGGGGACATGAACTTTCCTCTCTCAGAGCTAAATAAATCTAACCATAAAATAATTAAGAAAAAAAATTAAGGAAATGAATACAATTTTGGAAAATTTAGATATAATAGATCTCTGGAGAAAAATGAATGGGGACAGAAAGAAATTTGCCTTTTTCTCAGCTATACATGGCACCTTCATAAAAAGTGACCATATATTAGGGAATAAAAACTTCATAACAAATGCAGAAAAGGAGAAATGTTAAATGCAGTCTTTCAAGACTATAATGCAATAAAAATCATACTAAAAAAACCATATAAGCATAGATTTAAAATTAATTGGAAACTAAATAATCTAATTCTAAAGAACAAGTAGGTCAAAGAACAAATCATAGAAACACGAATTTCATTCAAGAGAATTGTGGCAATGAGACAACATACCAAAATTTGTGGAATATAACCAAAGCAGAACTTGGGAGAATATTTGTTTTTCTAAATGTTTACATCAATTAAAGACAGAAAAAGCAAACCAATGAGTTGAGCATGCAACTAACAAAACTAGGATAAGAACAAAATAAAAATCCCACAATTAAACACCAAAATAGAAATCCTGAAAATCAAAGGAGAGATTAATGTAATTGAAAGCAAAAAAAGGAACTAATAAATAATACAAGTAGCTGGTTTATGAGGGGAAAAAACAATGAAATATATAAGCCATTGGTTAATTTGATTTTAAAAAAAGAAAGAAGAAAACCAAATTACTCTTCTCAAAAATGAAAATGGTGAATGGATCACCAATGAAGATGAAATTAAAGCAATTATTAGGAGTTGTTTTTGTTTGTTTGTTTCTTTGTTTTACCAAACTAGATGCTGGGAAATGGCAATCTAAGTGAAATGGATAAAGAATTACAAAAATATAAATTGCTCAGATTAACAGAAGAGGAAATAAAATACTTGAATAACTATAGGACCAGATTTATTCACAAGTGAACTCTACTAAACATTTGAGAAACAATTACTCCCAATACTATATAAATTACTTGGAAAAAATAAGTAAAGAGGGAGTCCTACCAAATTCCTTTTATGACACAAATATGGTTTTGATACCTAAACCAGGAAGAGCAAAAACAGAGAAAGAAAATTATAGACCAGTTTCCCAAACAAATATTGATGCAAAAATTTTAAATAAAATGCTAGCTAAAAGATTATAGCATTACATCATACATTATAACCAGATGGGATTTATGACAGAAATTTTTTCATATGATTATAGGTAGCTTTAATTTCTTAAATCTAGCAAGAATCATGCCAGCAATGACTAAAAGAGAGGCTTCCCTGTGAGTGGCACAGGACAATCTATTTACTTTACCTTTGTGGTTATGGACAATGGAGGTATCCTTAACTCCTGGGGGATAACCTCCTTTTGCCAAATAACCCAAATGATTTCCATCAGCTTTTATACAAGCAGTGGGCACCTGTCTTGTAAATCTCAGCTGGAATAGAATCAACACCAGGTACTTTGTCACAGGAGAGGAATCTAATGGCATCCAAAACATCTCCAGTTGGAAATTTGGCTAGAGAGGGATTGACTTCAACCTAAGGTCTAAGAGGATCAATGGATTCAACATTGGTTGATGATAGTCCGTTGAGAACACCTTGAGAGTGTTCAGTCCATCTCTTCAAGATCATGTCCTTATCACTAATCAATGTGGTTCCATCAGTGTTGAGTAGTTGAGATGCAGTATAGGTCCTGGGCCCATAAATAGTCTTCAAGGAATCATGAAAGCATCTTGGATTTTTATATCAGCATAAAATTGAATTTCACTTGCCTTCTTACTGAACCAAGAATCCTGCTTATTTCTTTTTTTTTTTAATAATAAATTTATTTTATTAAATTTTTTTGAGTTACATATTTTCTCCCCGTCTTTCCCCCGCCCACCACCCCAAGACAGCCATCCCAGTGTTTCCTCCCTCCCCCAGTC